>JBBBDQ010000239.1:5680000-5895000 GCA_037127315.1 Ascarosepion bandense | reverse complement strand
AAAATATACCAATACACCTGAAGGCACCAATGCATATTTTATGTTGAATACTTTTTATTAACGATATTATGGACTCCATCAATAAAATGTAGAAGTTACACCTTTTTCTATCAGATAAATAACAAATTTTTTATACAATCTTTATTATTATTATTTAATTATATATATATATATATATATATATATATATATATATATATATATATATATATATATGTGCGTGTATGTGTGTGTGTGTGTGTACATACATACATACATACATACATATGCACGCAGTATAGCCCGTCGTTGCTCGGGTGTAATGAAAGCTTTAAAATTAATCCATGATCCTGGAGCTCAGACACAGCGTAAAGAATAATTGTGGATTAGTATAAAGGACACACAGACAGATAAACAGACACACACACAAACATTTTGTCTTTTATATATATATATATATATATATATATATATATATATATATATATTATCGATTTTCTGCACGATTGTAAGAACTGCAGCCTTGAAACTTCTGAATATCGTTTCTTATGTCTTTGTCTATGAGTGTATCAAATTTGATTAAAATCGGACCCCTCCTTCAATAAATCGATTTTTGATATTTATCGGGCGTATCTCGACACAAAATCTACCTATGGACAGATGCTTATAGTACATCTGTGTAAATTTTCAAGAAAATCGGTTCAGCCGTTTCGGAATCTATAGGTAATGGACACACACACACAGTGATAGACAGACACACGCACATACACACACAGAGACAAAGTTCCATTGATAAATCTTTTTTAATCATTTCACTACAAGCAAGGCATTTTACTACCACTGTAATGGTTACATAGGGGAAAGTGATCAGAAAGAGTGGTTGGGGGTTACTTAGGGGAAAGTGATGAGAGAGAGTGGTTAGGGGGTAACATAGGGGAAGGTGATGTGAAAGAGTGGTTAGGAGGTTACATAGGGAAAGTGATGTGAAAGAGTGGTTAGATATACAAAATGTCAGAAGGAGGGTGATAGACGGGTAAGGATACCGAGGAGGAGGGTTGCGTAGATGGGAAGAGTGTTTGAGAGAATGGGTGAGCGTTAGTGTGTTAGGAGGTGTCTATTGACCTTACATTTAAACTCCGGGAAATTGTAGCTGTTGGGGAAGCAAGTATACGGAAGGGAATTCCACAGGAGGGAAGTGCAAGATTAGAAGCTATTGGAGTAGAAATTCAAGGTGCATTTCTTACAATAATGCAGAAAATCGATAATATATATATATATATATATATATATATATATATATATATATATATAAAACAAGATGTTTATGTGTGTGTCTGTCTGTTTATCTGCCTGTATGTCTGTAATTTTCCAGCCATTTTATTTTAGTTTTTGCTTCGGGTTTGGCTCTAAGTAGGTATAATTGTAGTTCTTATTATCATCCATGATACCATTTACTCAAAGGACATATTTAGCCAGCAAAATTCAGTTTACAACGAAATCAAAATTTGACTTACATCCATTCATTTTTCTTTCAGTCTACGGTTTCGCTTTAACTGGAAACAACTATTGCTTTATAGTCTTTCGTGCCAACGTCCAAAGTGTCTGAGCTCCAGGATCATGGATTAGTTTTAAAGCTCTCATTACACTCGAGCAACGCCGGGCTATAGTGCTAGTCATATATATATATATATATATTGATTGAAAATTTTACATGTTCTGGCGTACGTTATTCTCCTCAACTGAAAATATTTGTTGTCTCCAGAGACATTTTTGAAATGATCCAGTTGTTCCTGTTAAATGATGAAATGAAATTATCCCGAACACCCATGGGTCTAAATTCTTTCCAATTAACGCGGGGTTACCCTCACTGTACTCAAAATTTTCTCCTATGCTGTTTTCATTTTACATTGACGACATTCTTAATAACATCAGCTCTCGACTTGGCATCTACTTGAGAGAACAACCATTTGTTCCTGCTGCCTTAGGAATGTTGATTAGTTCGACAAGGTAAAAATGATGTCCATACTTACTTCATGACAGTCGTTAATTGACGAAAACATTGTCTGAGACCTTTAACGCCTCAAAAACAAAACATATCTCCATTATTCATCGGAGAGACCCCTCTTTGCTATCCATTAGCATGGATGATGCTGACATCAAAGAAAGTTAGTCGATTCTCCCTCTCGAGATAACGTTCTCAGCGCTCGTGAATTGAAAAGACTAAAATAAATCCATTACTGTATCAGTTGTGAAGAAAATCGGCACACTGTGTCATTGAACACAAATTTCTCTCTGGATATTATCTTACATATTTATAAATTTACCACTCGACCATCCTTAGATTATTACTGCCGCATATAGTTGGTATCCAGCTATTTATATTGTGTGACTTGATAAGTTACAAAGGAAAATCATGAATATTATTGATCCTGATATTTTGCCTGTGCTCAGTCATTTACCCACCGCCGTAAGGTTCCTTTTTTTATAAATACATTTTATAGTAAATAAATACTATAGTAAATTTTGGATTAAATTTTCGCTTGGATGCCTAGGTTTTAGGAATTTAATCGCAATAATTGAGTGGTGTCAGGATCATATTACTTTCCAAATGAGCTGGATAGATGTATTAAATAAAAATAAAATTAAAATAAAATAGAACTGTGAAGGAAAATTAAAAGACAAAATTTATAATCAAAAATTCAAAATGTAAAGGGCAAAAATAAAGATGATTGATTTATAATTAATGAAATTTAATATATAATTAATAAAGAAATATTGCGAGAGAAAGAACTAAAGATGGAAATAGGTAAACGTAAAGAGGGATTTATATATATATACTTTTTTGTGTAACAGCATGTGGTCATTAAATCACTTTTTTTATTAAGTAAATTAGGATTATTGATATGGTATAAGATCACAATTTTTCTAAGTAGGAGAGATTACATTATCTCTTTTTTTATTGTAATGTTTGCATTAAGCTACCACATTCCAGGCAATAATAGGATTTTAATTGTTGTTTTTTTTTAATTTCCAATAATGAATGCATACAGAAGTACTTTTAGTGTATTTACAATTGTTTCAAAATAACATGTGGTTGTTAAGTCTTATCTTCTATCTATTAGAATTGCTTCCAAAGTGAAATTCATCATCATTATCATCAGAATCAATTCGAGCTCTATTAGCAATACTTTCGGACATACAAATGGGCAGGTTTTTTTAATTAGTTTTTAGAAATGTAATTTTGCTATTAGTTGGGAAAAGAGTGTTGTTTATGTGGGCCAAATGTTTATTTGATATCATAGCATTGTGTAGAGAAATATATTTATTTATGTTTTTAAGTCAATTTTGACATTGTTTTGGTTGAAGATTATTTGGTGCGGGTGAATGGAAGAAATGTTTAAAATTAAAGTTAAGGAATTGTTTCCCAACGTTAGTAAGGATGTAACGTTCAAACTAACATGAGTAAACTATTTCTTAATTTAATTCATATTTTGTTTTAAAGACGTTAGATTGTCATACCATATTTTGCACCAGTTAACGACGGTCTTGAGTTAGGTCTGGAAATCATCTACCATACCTGATGATTGCATAAACTATGATTCATGCCATAAACGTAAGTTAATATGTCTATTTAATATGTATATATATATATATATATATGTGTGTGTGTGTGTGTGTGTGTTGTGTGTGTGTTGTGTGTGTGTGTGTAATACAGTTCTCTTCATAGATTGAGAACTGTTTCATTAACACCTGAATAATACTATACATACGTATACCCACATCATATGTATAGTTATTAATTTAAATTACGATATATATATATATATATATATATATATATATATAGAGAGAGAGAGAGAGAGAGAGAGAAAAGATCAGCGATGGTACGTATATCAATGCACATCATAAATATATCAACGTACATTTCTTAAAGTGACTTTAGGTGTTTCCATTTATTGATATTTCTTTTAAGCTGAATACAACCAACAAATTTTATTCTATATTTAAATGGATGATTTTTATAAACTTTATAATCATAAAAGAACAAAATTAAAATATCTTTTAAATCCCATTATTTTATTATTTCAATATACTTGAATCAGATAATTATGTTATTGTTTTTCTAATATTATATATATATATATATATATATATATATATATATATATATGTGAATGTGAGTGTGAGTGTGTGTGTTTGTGTGGGTGGGTGCTTGGGTGTGTGTGCCTTTTTAATCTGACAGACATATATACTGACAGGCATATATATATATATATATATATATATATATATATATATATGCATATGCTTGTATATTAACTTATATATGGTTGTATATATATATATTTACATGTAAACATGAATATATATATATATATATATATATATAAATGTACATTTCTATAATTTTATTCATTGATCACTGTTTTTTTAAAACCTGAATAATAATGCTATACATACATATACCCTCCCTATATATTTATATATTAATTTACGTCACTATATACGAATATATATGTGTATATGTATTTGTTTGTATGTATAAAAATATTCATGATTATTTTTATAAGAATATATATATATCTATATATGAATATACATTTCTATATATATGAATACATGTATATATATATATATATATATATATATGATTATATTTATGTGTTTGTATGCTAATATGCATTCATATGTATGTATGCATAGTTGCGATTTAGTAGACTGTGTGAATCGAACATTGCTGGCAATGAGTAAAATGCTGATAGAAAATTGTTTTAGGCAAGCAGATGTGTAACAATGTTCTCTATATCTACAATCGAGCATTATTAGAATTGATATGAGCAAAATGTTATCTAGTAGCTGATTTAGCTTACCTTCAACATCCCGACTCTAGTGTTTCAAAGGTGGAATTTCCCGTTCATTCTTTAAGGCCATTTTTCAATTTGCTGATAATTTAATTATTCAATTTGTTTTTAATATTCTTATGATTTTTGTTATAAGATTGTTTACGCTGGGTGCGTATTACCAAATATAGCTTTTTATCCCCCCCCTTAGAATTTTGTTATATTTTAACTGATTTTTATAATTGAATGTTGCACATGTGTACATACAGGTGTACTTACGCGCCAACATACATCCGTATGCACGTGTATATGCATTTATATTGACCCGAACACTATCATATATTTATTCCCATGTTTGCTCGCATATATACGAGCACACGCACACATAAACACCTTCAATGTTCTAATAAATATGAATATTAGTTGTATTTGGATATTTCTTATTTAATTATTAAATTAATTTATTAAGTTTCTATTAAGTTTTTTATATGGTAATTTTAATTAATGCATTATATGATAAATTATTCATTTGTTTATATGTTTATGTGTCTGCCTTTACCTATTATTTCGTTTTTCTTGTTTAAGAGTTTCTTTTAGTTTTTTAGTTTTTTAGTTTTAGTTTTATTAATATTAGGTGGGGTTACCCTTTCATGATTTTTTATTTTATTTTTGTTAGGATGATATTTTAACTGTAGAAAGATTGTGGTTCATATTATATTTCTCTGTTAGTTTATTTATTTGAAGTGTGTGCTATATTTATTTTATTGATATTTCTTTTGGATTGGTGTTTAATTAGCATTAGTAGGTATTCATCTATATTTCGACATTTTTTAATTCTTTCCTTTGACTTGTTTAAGGATTCTTTTTTTTAAATTTGTTAGTAAATTTTGCTTCTCTTTTCTCTGAACACATTTTTAATTTCATATATAATTATTTATGATAGTATTTGATATTATTTTGGGATTTTTTGTTGTTTGTTTTTATTTTGTCACCTGGAAGTATATTAAGACCAGTTAGGAAGCATTTGTAGAAAAATGCGCCATTCACTCCTCCAGAGATTAGGAAATCTGTATGCTGTACAACTCGGCATTCGGTCCGGAAAATCTAGTACGATCATATTAGAATGCCTGCGTATCAATCTGAGGACAATGCAGAGAATTCGGAGAGAGTTGGATTATTTATCTAGTAAAACTCATGCTGTTTACAGTATTCACTAGTGATGCTAAAAGTGCTGTTCTCTACCATGAGGGTGACTGCTAGAAGTCCTTATGTCAGTCCATGTGACTGGTATATATATATATATATATATATATATATATATATATATGTGTGTGTGTGTGTGTGTGTGTGTGTGTGTGTGTGTGTGTGTGTGTGTGTGTGTGTGTAATTGTCCTTTAAATAGAAATATACATACGGATATATACGCTCTGGATAAATGATGAAAGTAGTTCGTTTCATATTTTAAGACTCATGCAATATGACTTACTTATTTGTATTCTTACATTTGTAATTAGATATATATGTAGGTGCTGGTTTACTGATATATATATATATATATATATATATATATATATATATATATATATATATTTATATATATTGGAGTTATTTGCCGATGAATATGATAAACATTTTATCTTGGTTGTTACGTTTGCGCACACACTTTGAAAGTAAGTCAATATTATTTTTCAGTATTTCTCAAAATAAACCTAACAATACGCACGTTAATATAGGCATATTGTTAGCAGTGTATTTATTGATGAAAGCAAAATCATACATTTTAGCAACAGAATTTGTCCGTAGATTTGCTTATTTTATATATAGTAAAAAAAATTATGCTTACACTTACGTGTGTAATTTCTGATTTTAAGTCCATGTATATACGCCTGTGTTGTTCGTGTTTGTGTTCATTAATATCTACCTAAATATAAATTTATGTATTTAATCATACCATTTCCTAAAAAATGACTCTATATTAGAATACTAAAACGAAATGTCATCAAGTAATTCCATTTCATTAACTAATAAGAATGAAAATTTAAACAGAATTATGACGTAATGTAATTTACGTAGGCGTTGCCGTTTAATTTCATTTAGTTTGTTTATACTAAAAATTGCAGCTTTGTAGGAAATAATTATATTTTCTATTTATTCATCTTTGCCTTGTTTATTTAACAATTCCGAATCTCATATTTCATTTTACATTTCATAGACACGCTAAAATAACAACTCCTAGGTTGGTGCGAATGCACCGTTTATTTCAGTTTTTGACACAGTAAAATTAGTTAATAATAAATATAGCAAATATTTTATGATGATAATAATTTCGTCTTGCTAGATTTGTTCAACTTATACAGCAAACTGGTGTCATGAGGTTTAGAAAAGTTACTATTATCCATTGTATAAACCACATAGAAGACAAAGATAATACATTGTCGATAACTGATTAAAAAGAAGAATGATATATGCCTAGATACGGTAATCGATGAAAGCACAAATAAGTGACGTTTCCTTGACTGTACAAGGAATTATTGTACGGTTTTCAGCAAAAGAAACAACCTAACATACTTTTGCATACCAGTAAATCCAAAATCAGACATGTTCGATAATTTAAATATATGTGTCATATAAAATGAAAAGATAAAATCGTGACACAAAATTCCGAATGCACATTAGAATATTAGAAGATGGATTTCAGTATCTTGGAATGGTCCTAAGACATTGAAACTTTCTAATATAGAAAGAACTAAGTGTTGCAATGATATGCAATATCCTATATGATTGTGAATAAATTGTGAAGGAATGTGAATGCTGAAAAATCCCGACATAACTGAAGAACTGATTTCAAACGATTCTAAGAGGATTCAAATGAGGAATGTTTAAAATTCCAGTAAACAAATTATATGAAAAAATAGGGATTTTTAAGGATAGAAACTACAATGAAGTGTTGCCAACAATAAGAAAGGAAAACTTGAAAAGTTCAGGAAAACTACTAACAAAAAGAAGTTTGACAAATAAACCTTCTGGAAATATTTAAGTAAATGAATGCAAAGAAAGTGTCGACAATACTGCATTGGGGACATGAAGAAAATGAGAGAAATTACATTCCTCATATCGACAAAAATACGCGTAAATTCAATTAAAACGTGTCTAATTATATTTACAATTATTCTAAAAGCATTGTTTAATCAATACAAACAATTGAATATTATATTAATATATTTTCAAAAATAATAATCGTATGATATATTTCGGTATATAAGAATACTTTTTTAATATTGTGAAAATGTTACGTGTAACACTCCTAAAATACATATACAAAAGAAACTATTAACTGAATGTTGAATAAATATGACTAACTCTATTTTCTTGAATATTATTTAACCGTGATTATGTATTTTCATGCAAATTAAGCAACATGACAAAGAAAAAATTATAGTTCTATTATATTCCTTTTAAATTTCGGAAGGAACCAACACCATATTTACAAAATGCTTTGATGTACATAGTATGACATATTTCGTAATTATCATCTACAAATCATTATTTTTCTTCATAATATTAACCAATATTAATGTGCTAAAATAAGTCAGGGCAAAAAACTACTGCTCACCCACATCACTTGTCAATTATTTCAATCATTAATGAGACACTTTACCAACTCTCTGACTCTATTAGCATCAATGAGGTGCTTTCCGTTACAGTTTAATCAGCAACAATGTTTATCAAAGATTGCATTTTTTTTAAAATATGTAATAATTCATTTATAAACTATTATTTGTAAATCCATATCGGACACTATTTTGCTATACTGTAGCACAACTACAAGGTATAAATAAAAAGGAGATACTCTAAATCATTTCAATATCTATTCTGACACCAAATATGATCATTGCAGACGTCAGAGAAAACTAAATAAGATAGATAACAAACTAGTATTAGTAGGACATAATTACAGGATGATTTATATATTCGAAGATTAATAAAACTTAAACAACTGGACGAATCATAGTGTGCTTTCTAAACAGGAAATGAAATAGAAATTTCAAATGACGCTATCGAAATACTAGGCACAATTATACGTAGTAACACACATATACATAGTGATATGCGCATCAATAATAACAAAATGCGCAAAAATTCAAATGGCTTTGTCATCTCATTTTAACAGATATAACTGCTAGTATTACTTTTTTACTTTCTATATTATACTTTGCAATTTGGTATAGTTTTGTTTTTAGATTTCAAATTTCTAGAGTGAATATACCATGATAAATTATTATATCTAATGTGTGTTTATTGTTTATTTTATATACTGGTCTTTGTATCCTGTCATGCTCATATTAGTAATATTATTCGAATTTTCAAAGAACTCTTGAAAAATATAATTGTTTTTTTTGTTTGTTTTTGTGTAGGTAGGTATTTATTTGACAATTCTGCGGTAGATTTGTTGATATGTCTAATAACTTACATGCAAGCACATCAGTCATATGTCTGAGATGTATTCATAATAACCGCATATATCTACAAGTGTGAGTCAAATTTCTAGCAAAATCAAAACAGCATTTCCCAATACTGGACTATAAAAATTGTTTTATGTACTATTGTGAGCTGACTTTGTAATTATAAGCGCTTTGGAAAGTCTTGAATGGATTATATTGATTTTTTTTATATGAAGTCTTGTATAATTCAGGTAGAGAAAAAGATTAAAGTATGGAGATAATCTAGGAAATTTTAAAGCACAAAAAACAAACTTTTTTTCTGTTCATAAGATTGTGTCCGGATTTCCAAGAGTCGTATACATGTAATGAGATTATATATATATATATATATATATATATATATATATATATATATATATATATATATATCCGTTAATTCAAAGCTTAACCGGATTCTTGAAAAAGTAATATCTAAAAACTGTTAAAATCAACAAGCTATCGTGTTGACATGCTTATTTCTTGTGGACACATATTTATATCTAACCTTTTCACTCGATAGTAAAGTGGCATCGAAATAGATTATGACTGCTGTGACAATTGCATACTTCGTAACAACAGACTTGCACATGTTTCATGACTCACAATTGGATTATGTCAAATAAAGGCTTCAGCTCAAAGTTAAATACGGTTATAATTCTGTTTTTTTTTTGTTTTTTTTAAGTAAAAATGCTATGAAGAAGACTAGAAAATGACCGGGAGGGTCCTGTAAAGCAGGAAAGAGAACAAAGCATGCGCAAATGAATATGAAATAAGCGCGTTATATATAAATCTTAGTCATTTGACGTGGATAAAACAGCACTGACTTAGATATTTATCTATAATATTAAAAAATTTCTGTATATAATTAGTAGACACACACACTCACGCACACAAACACATTGTGCGAGTCTTTGTAGAAACACAATCGAAATGAATGGGTAGATATGCATTTGGTTAAAAATAGCGTCAAAATTATAAAATTCAGTACAGTGACTGCAAATTTCCTGACAACTTTTGTGACTATCGCTATTTCTCACTTTCACTGACCCAAAAATTCGTTTCAGTGGGACAAATAATTTTCTTTTTCTGTTTCGCTAATTTCTAGCTAATTTCTCTATTTTTCGGATTTTACAAGCACATAAGTATTAAATATTTTTTAAATAAAGCTCACATCGCGAATTACAATAAAGCACAACTAACAATACCACTAATAATAATTTCCTTCACTCCGTTGTAATAAACCAAAAGGTATACGTGAAAATAAGGTAACATAATCTCACTCACAGACTTGCTTTATTTACATTCCTCCTTTTACTTCCTATATATAACAAAACTTGAACAGAATATCATGCTATCAAATATAATATGCGAATGTTTAAACAGAAACCGTACAAACCAAAAGCATTATCGTGCTCAATTGATAACTGAAAATTCAGTTCTTAAGATTTGTAAATAAAAACAATCTTTTGTTGATTTAATGTTGTATATTTCTTATTATACTTTGTACCGATATAACCTAATCTAAAATTATTCAGTAATGCATTATATTATAGTTTCTATGTATAAAAGCCATGCTATCTATTTCTCTCTCTCTCTCTCTCTCTCTCTCTCTCTCTTTTTATATATATATATATATATATATATATATATATATATAGTCCTATTCAGATTATTTAAACGGAAAGGTCACGTCTCTATATTTGTATTGATTTTCATAGTTTTCTTCTTTGAAGATATTTGCGTTCTAAATCAAAAGATGAATATGAGACAAAAATTCAGAATTTCAACTTTTCAAATTTCGATGTTTTAAACAGCTGAAGACATCCCAACATTTGTATTAAACCACCACATGTATAGGTGAGCAAATTTAAAGAAGAAATAGTCTCAAACTAAATAGTATTTAATATTTTGTTGTATAATTCTTGCTCGCAATAAATGCATAAAACTTTCGACCCATTGACATCATTAAACTGTTCATTCTTCATTTTATTATACTTAAATCTACTATTCAAGCGATGAAATGCATGCTCTATTTAGCTATAGTCTTATGATTGACATGGCCAATCTAAAACTTTTCAACTTTTACCGTGAAGAATCCTCAATTGTGTTGGTAGTATGATTTCGATTATTTTCCTGCAGCATGATGAATTTTCACCCGATTATTTTACATGCATTTTGCGGTAAACTGGACACAAAATCTTCCTGTAGACTTCTGCATTCATTCTACTGCTATCATCAATAGTTACATCAATAAATATTCAAGAACATTTGTTGCTTATCTTTTCCCATCCTTGCACCTTCCATTCAGACATTCTGAATTTTACTGACCTTACAGTGGGTTGCATTTTATGCAATAGCCCTATATTTCTAATTTTAATGTCTTTTTCAGACAGCTGGTTGTGAAATCGTTGCCCCTGCACCCTATAAATTGTTGGTGATGTCACTAAATGTTGTTTTGAGAGTTTTCCTCACAGCACTCATAGTATTACTGTCATCAACTAGAGTAGTTTTGTTGTGCGACCTGTTCTATGTCTGTTGCATAATACACTCATAATTTTCTCCTTTTTCTGGACGTTCCAAAGTGTCGTGCTATCTATGCCCAATCTTTTCAATTTATCTGTAAATTTTACATTCTTTCTCAGCTACAAAATAGATAGCATTACTCTCATAGACAGCACTTTCGTAGGTTTATTTTATTTATCCTTTTTAACAACAAATACATTTTTTGCGAGTTAAATTCAGAAGTAAAACTAAGAGTTATCATTAAGTTATCATTTCATGTTTAAATACACAATCAAAAAGCAACACTTTGGTAACTATTATCACTTATCAGTCACGTTTACTAATAGTTTACCTCGCATGAAAAATGGATGGGTTCAAACTAATGTTAGTATATCTTAAGTTGTTTAATACATCTAAATGTCCATACCAGAAAATAAAAACTGAGATTCCGAACTCATGTCTCATATTAATATTTTAATCACAATCACAAATGTCTTCAATAAACAACAAAAACGGACGAACTGGCTTTGGGTTTCCAATAAATTTGAGCGGACTGTATATATAAGTTAACGGATATAAACTAGTAAGTTTACCTGCCATACTGATTATTTAAATATGAAACGGTTAAAAGTACTCTAATATAATCAAATCATAGATTTTGGAGAGTTTATATACATTTATGTGTTTACGTCTCTAGCTAATGTTAAAACCACTGACATATTAAAATTTCTTGATATATACGTACTTCAATCTCACCATCATCTTTCACACATCTTCTTCAGGACATAGGTGATCATAGACTTCCATTTGGCTCTTTCTCTTGTCATCCTCAAAATGTTTTTCTTAGTATCTCTTATAAGCCCCTCTCCATTTGCTCAGACATAACAAGTATGTCTCGCGCTACTTTCCGCCTTCTCAACTTACATTTATCTGACCTGAGATTATTTGTCTGTTCTTGATATTAAATATGAGTTTTCTTCTTGTTTGCATCCTTTCCAACACCCCATGGTTGCCCAGATGCTCCGTCTATGTTATCCTAAGCATCCTTCTGTAAATCCTCATTTCTGCTGACTCTAGCTAGTCCTTCATATGTGATGAGATCGTCTAACCGTCAATTCTATACAAAAAGATATATATTACGTAGCAATCCAGATCTCTTTTCTTTGTTTCTAATGAGATTGTACTGTCTGTCAGTACAATAGTTAGCTTCTGAAATGCGTCGATAGCCCTGCCGATGCGTCATTGACTGTCCATGTCGTACTTTGCATCACCTGTCAAAATACCTCCCAGGTATTTGAATATTTTACTTGTTTCATTTTATTTTCTTCGACATGTAGTTAGCATAGTGGGCTATTTCTTTAGCAGATGACCATGCATTTAGTTCTTTTTTCGTTCTTTCTTTTGCTACATTCTAAAGAAGGTCCTGCATTTTCATTTCCGTGTCTGTTCTCAGCACCGTGTCATCTTCGTATCTTTCTGTTATATATATATATATATATATATATATATATATATATATATATATAATTGAACAGTGAACAGTAACGTGAACACTCAGAGGCGCAATCATCATGTGTAAGAGAAAGGGGCGTAAAATAAAGATGTATTTTCGTACGGGATCTTACCCCCTTGTACAGCAAAGCAATTATGAGAGAAATAAAAACTTTGCCAGGATTCGACATTGGCGATCACAATCTCAACAGTATCAGATACGCGGATGACACGGTGCTGAGAACAGACACGGAAATGAAAATATATATATGTATAGAATGGCTGACTGACAATTTGCTCGGGTTTCAATCCTGGGCAATCAGAGTCTAACTGTACTAGCATATCTATTTACGCGTATCCGAGACTGGCACCTGGTTCCCACTTCTTAACTTCAAAATATTTAAATATAACATCAATCCTAATCTGACATTTTCTTTTCTCCCATTTCCCGTTTGTGGAACACCCTTCCGCCTGCTTGCTTCCTCATAGCTACTATCTAGAAAAATTTAAATGCCACGTCTATTGTCATCTTCTATATAACTGATTCCAAACAATGTATTATCTTTCATCGACATATTCTTTACCTTGTTTCACTCTTACTGTAATTCAATGCCTACCAGTGGTAGTCCTTCTTGGAGTTTAATGACTATGAAACACACACACACACACACACACACACACATATATATATATATATATATATATATATATATATATATATATATATATAAAGTTTTTCCTACAGCAAAACTTTTTTTTTCCGTGCGGACATAGAATGAACATTCTGTTTTCAAAAACTAAACAAGAATAAATTATTACTTAACAGTCAAAACATGAAGAAAAATAACACCAGAGACTTGTTAAATCTTCCTTTTCAACCGAATTTAATAAAAGATATTTGAAAGAATTCTGCTACACACACACACACACACACACACACACACACACACATATATATATATATATATATATATATATATATTTAGGCAGGAATCTCTCTTTTCTGAGGATTTCCTTTAAAATGACAGACAAGGTACTTGGTTAATATTTTTGTGTACTTTACATTTGACCACTATTTTGAGGACATAAATTGTATAAAAATAGTCCAAATATGTTGTTTCTCTTAGCGGTTTTGGCTATAGTTTTAGCCATTATCGAGTATGAATTATATATTTCGTGGAACATAATACAAGTAATGTTATGTATGTTTGTAGAGTATTGTGTATGTTTTATGTACCAAAAACTGCAAGCATGCTTTTAGCTTATTCGTAGTTGATGTTACTGATTGTTGGATTTTTCTCTTTTATTAATAATGCTTCTATTATTTTTAGACATTTTGCATGTAGATGATGCTATACTATTTGGGTTGCCAACAAGTATGTTATGGCTAACTTTTGGTAGGTGTGTTAAATGAGATCGAATTGCGAGACATGCGCTCTATTCTAAGAATCTTCGTGTCAGTTTCGTATTTGTAATGGCCGATATAATTATTTACGAACATTCTTCAAATGATATGAAAATTCGTAAATAATATTAATTCGCTGTGGTTTAGATCTTGCGGGTAAAATGTTATTGTTGTTGATGGGTTTATCCGTTTCAAAGTTTGAATAATAGATGATAAATTTATTTAATTTTGTTTAATTCGACGGAAGTTGCGTATTTTCTGATGATGTTATGAAGTGTAGATTCATCCTATGTATAATTTCTGTGTATTTGAATTTTGTAGAAAATATTAATGTTCTTGTTTTAATTATTGGCATTGATCAAGATTGATAGTAAAAGTCTTATCTGAGAGTCAACCATATAATTGGAAATACGTTGTTCAAAAGTGTTTGTTTCGAGTTATGATGTTCTTTGAAAAAAAAAGCAAAAAGAAGATGAAATTTCGTACGCTCGCCTGAGAAAATTTTGAATGAAACCAATTTTATATCTAGGAGGACATTGACTAGTAAAATTAGGGTAGTAGAATTTTTACTCGTGCGTTTTTTTTATATAGTGAGGTAATGAAAGTATTACAAGACTGGCCTATGAGATATAAGAACGGGAGTTAATTAAGTTATTTTTTTGGTTAAGCTCATATGTGAAGGTAAGGACAGAATGCTTTTACAAATTCTGTTTTAAGATTATCAATTTTGTTTTTGTTCCAAGCTAAAACTTTTTTTGTACGGGGAACCTGTAAAAGTTAGATCCTCATGGATCAAGCTGGTTGCTAATCCTTTAATCTCTTAGTATGTGCGACACAAAAAAATGGACCTGTCCAATTTTCTCTGTATAACTCCACACTGTTAATAATAATTTAAATGTTCTATGTTCACTGAACATTAAATATTAATACTTTGATAATGGCTTATGTAAGCCGAAAACTCAGACAGACCTAATAAAAAATCAACAATTATTGCGATTTCTAGTCCTCTTTCCATGACAACACTATCAAGCTAATCAGATCATACAAACGGATCTTACACAAAATAAATAAACAGAACATGTCTATATTATTCAATGAAACCTGTATATATATATATATATATATATATATATATATATATATATATAATTACAGGTGAAGAGGACTCAAGGTTTGTTTTTTTTATTTTGAGTGCTCTGGCATTTATTTTATAATAAACAGTGCTCAATATAATGAGTATTATAAAGCTTAATATAATTATATAGTTATGTATCAATTCTACATTGCGACACGCAAATTTCTATGTTTCGAGATAGATTCTCATCATCAGGCAATGTTGATGTTAGTTGTGCAGATGATTTACATTTACATGACAAAAACCTTTGGTTTGCTGTTATGTATGTGGGTGTTTCTTGTAGCTAATCAGAATCATTTTGTGATTTGGCTCCAAAGAATACATACTAACCAAATTTCTTTTCTTTTTCCCTTTTTCCTTTTCCTTTCCCTCTCATCCTACGCTTCCTTTGTTTTATTTTACCTCCTTGCCTTTAACCGAATCTTTTCATTTTCACTTCTTTCCCTTCAGTTTGATTACTTTTGATGTGATATTCTCATTGTTCCAATTCAATATTTTTTTACTTACTTATCATTTTTAGCCTATTTATTTATTAGTTGTAAAGGTTTTTTAATAAATATGATTGCTTGGTCTATTTATTTATTTGTTGTAAAGTTCTTTTTTATAAAAAGAAAGAGTTATTTAAAAAAATAATTCTATGCTCCAATTTATTTTTATATAGTTTGTCAGTGATTACTTTCCTTATGCACTAGTTGATTATATGCATGTTATTTCATTTAGATTTTATCCATTTTCTGATGTAATTTACAATGTCTCCATATCACATTTATTTCGTTGCATTTATTTAATAATTTGATATTCTTAAGGGATTTAACAATAAATAGTTTTTTATATAAACATAATGAACAGAGTTCATTTAAGGACTTACATGTTTTAGCTTCTTTTGGAATTTTCTACTTTACTGTGGGTGTTTTTTTTTTGTTTTCTTTAGGTACCAATGATATTTCGATAGGATTGTTCAATTTTTGTATTTGTTATTATTAAATGAAGAGGTGTGCTGGTAAATTCGCTGCTTTAGAGTGTTTTTAGTATTCCCTATATAATTTTTTTATATTACTTAGGTATTCCTTTGAGGATATTACGCATTGATAGATGATTGATTCCGTTAAGCACCTGTTTTCTAACGGAGAGTCTATGGGGTTTTTACAATTACATTTCTTCTTGTCTAAATTGTCATTTTCTGTTGTCAGGCTGTTTTTATTGATTCTATTAATTTTTTTTAAAAAATATCATTATTGTGCCTTTTCATATTTTTTTCTAGATTGTTCATACATCTGTAACTTAAGTTAATATTGTTTTTATTAAAGAACATATTTAGTGGATTTTTTTTCCGGAAAGTTTTTCTTAATTAACGCGAAGAAGTTTTCTTCAATTTACTACTAGTCATCTGGTTGAAAGAAGGTGTGTACCAGATGATTTTGCTATTTTTATTTTTTCTTCGAGGGTTACTTTTCTTGCTTACATATTTAATATTTGGTTTTTGTATCCACTATTTTTTCATGCAGTATTATAAAAAATGCTATGCTTATTAAATACTTCCTCATTAGCTCAATTTCTACTAATTCTGTATTCAATTGATGAGGGCATATACTTGGTGATAGAAGGAGGATGGTTAGGCTTTGGGTGGATGTATAAAGGATTGTTATTTGGTTTTTTGTATGGGTGGTGTATATTTGTCTCTAGATCTAAAGTTACACCAAAGAAATCTACTTTTTTTTATTAGTTTTAATTGTTACTTTTAAACTGAGATTTTTAAATTCTTTGTGTTTCATTTTTCTATTTCTATCTATTTTGAAATTTATGGTATTTCTTATTATTATAAGTTCATCGTCTCTATATAGACCAATGTCTTTAGTATTTACTTCTAGTTGGTTAGTATGTATTTTTGATTACTCCTAGTTTGTTAGTATGTATTTACTTCTAGTTGGTTAGTATGTATTGTTAGTATTCATATAGTATGAATCTGATTAGCCACAAGAAACACCCGCATACATACACAGGAAACCTAAGGTTTTTTCATTTAAATGTAAATCAACTGCATAACTAACATCAACATTGCCTGATGATGAGAATCTATCTTGAAACATAGAAATGTCCGTGTTGTAATGTACAATTGATACATAACTATATATATATATATATAGTGATTTTTTATACAAACTTGCCATAGATAGGTTAGTCATATTAATATTTCTAATTTTATGTAGTAAGTCACCTGAGTGTCTGATATGTGTAGTTCTTCTTCTAAGAATGCTGTCAGGATTTTAGTGATAGCTTAACCTAATTTATGGGGAGCACTGTTAATACCAGACATAATAGGTATAATGGGGATATTTAGTTTATAAATTATGGTTAAGTTATACAATGTGGGTATAGTAGGGTGATATTCTATATATATATATATATATATATATATATATATATATATTGATTATTTACTTAATTAGATTTTGTGCAGTTGTGCAGTGTGCAGTTGTTTGAAAATATGTTTAATACAATTACGTTGTAGAACTTTTGAATATTCCTCATTTGTAAAAGGAATTATTACCTGAACTCTGTTCTGCCAGGTGGTGTCTTCAGGCGATTTGCAATATATATACGTATATTCATTATAAATCCGAAAGAAACATCTTGAACTTGAATCACCATCAGTTCGTAAAATGTTATCCAGCTTTAATAAGAATTTAGACAGAACAAAAATTAAAACTGGTATTTGTGTTCTATCTAAATACCATTATGTAGATTTTATTCTATCAAATTTTGATCAGTGGGAAGCAAATGTAGGTCTATCCAGTTGATCTACCAAGCCATATAACTTCCAAAGATAGCAAAAAATAATTATAAAATTTACATTGAAAATAGGCGTAATGATTTAAACAACGATACTATTCGCATAAACATTTCTTTTTTCCAACCTCAGTAAAAAAATTCCAAACTTCACTTTTTTAAACCTCTGTTCACTCTCATCTACCCAACCCTCATCCTCGGTATCCTTAACCGCCTATCACCCACCCTCTGACATTTCCTATATTTAACCATTCTCGGTATCCCTACCCGCCTATCACCCACCCTCTGATATTTCCTATATTTAATCATCCTTTCTCCACTCTATGTAGCCCCCTGCGCAGTAGTGGCAGTGACATGCCTTGCTCGGGGTGAAACGCTTATAAAAAAAAAATTCTAGTTCTACCGCTAGATATTAGATTTAATTTAATATCCTAAAAATTAATCTAAAATTAAGTTCTCTTACACTTCTTGCTTTGTTTCTTCTTTTTAGCTAGATAACTACGTATATTATCATGTAAATTCTTGTTCATAAATCTCTTTTCATTCTCGTTCAATGTTTTTACTTTTTCCCTAAATAATAACGAACCCATTTGTTTTGGTATTAATACCGTCATAGATTTAAATTTAATATGATTATTTTAGATAGTTAATTTTATTTTCTTATTAGAGATATAATTAAATTATTTATATATATTATATTGTAACTTCCCGTTCTTTTCCCTCAAATTTAAATTTATATTTAAGTTAAGTAATTATTAATCAGATGAATTTTGTATTAATACTATTTAAGATTTATTTTTAATTTAATTTTTTAATAGTTAATCTAAAATTAAAATTCATTAAATTAGTTGTTTCTTCTTATTATTAGTCATATTGTTTTATTATATCATATAAAAATTTCCCGTTCTTATTTTTTCTTCTTTATTGGTATAGTTTTTAACTTATTTAACCAATTAACATTGATATTAATATTATTCGTGACCCTTTAATGTTATCTTGAAACATTGTAGGACCGTTATGTAATCTAATTCATTTTTTATATATTTTTTATTTTGTAATGTATCTCTTTTCACTTTTGTCACCAAGTGGCAATTTACAATTTCTACAGCAAGAATCTGCCACGTTTTTTCAATTTTCTTTTTTTTTTCCTATCCATACTTCATTTTATCAGAAGCACGCACACACACACACACAAACACACAAACACAAACACACACACAAATCCATTATGTTCTAACGTTTTGTTATCGCTGATGTGACGGTGTTAAATTCACTCGTTGGAATAGTGCATACCATTTTGGAAAGTTTATTTTCTTTTTACATGTAATATATATATATATATATATATATATATATATATATAATTTTATTGCAAAGAATTGTAACTTTAAAATTATATATATATATATATGTGTGTGTGTGTGTGTGTGTGTGTGTGTGTGTGTGTGTGTGTGCATGAAGGAGAAAGAGAGAGAAAGAAATTTGAATAAAAAATGCAAAAAAAACAATACAATAAGTAAAGAACGGGTAACAAAATGGTGTCATTAATCTAATATGTTTCACTATAACAAATCTCCGAAGAAGCTTGTTAAAGTAAAACATGTTACCACATTTTTCTACCTATTGTATACTTATTCATTTTTTTAAGATTGCTCACGTAACAGTGATTTTTAACGCTCACGTCGCAGGGAATTTTTGAACGCGCAATTATTTAAATTACAAGAAATTATGACGTATCAAATCACACTAAGATAAACCACACATACCAGCATACTGATATCATCTGACCATAAAGACCCCAAATAGAATACACACGCGTACACACACACACACACACAAACCATAAATCCCCCAACTAGAATACACACACGTACATACACACACACACACACACACGTACAGCAGCTAGAATACATACACATACACATGCACACGCACACACACACGCACAGCAGCTAAAATACACACACATACACACGCACACACGCGCGCACACACACACACACACGTACAGCAGCAGTTGACAGCACTTAACAGCCATTCATAGAGAGACCTTGAAGAAGTCCGGACAGACAAAAGCTTCTCTGCCATTCTGATAATATATATATATATATATATATATATATATATATATTCGTCATCCACATTCAAGACAGTTTCACCATATCACAGCTAATCAGACATCCACTTACCTCCTACCGTGATCAAAACTCAACCGATTTGGTGTCAGTCGGAGTCACTAACCCTTAAGCCATAGGCAAATAAAATCAGAGAAGGCAAATTTTATAAGCACTGTATGCACAAGCTAGTCACAGAAAGAACTCAATTCATTTCTGAAGAGTTATGCATATATCGCTGAAGTGGTAACTGTTCTTTCAAATTTTCCTCTCTAGAGTGCCAAATCGTATCTATCTATCTATCTATCTATCTATCTATCTATCTATCTATCTATCTATCTCTATCTCTCTCTCTCTCTCTCTCTCTATATATATATATATATATATATAAAGAAAAAGAGAAAGTAACAAACGAAGAGATAGTGGTCAACTAGAAGATCGAGAAATTTTAGCTGTACCTTAACTGAAAGAATTTAACGTTAAAAAGAATTATTACTTAAGTGATTTTGAGAGAACTATTAATTTCTTAGTTTATCTGTACAGTCAGCTCACAATATCTAAGTTACTGAATCTTTAAATATACACAATATTTTTCCTCAGATCAATCAGTTAATAAGTATCATAACGTTTTTCAGTATGTATAATTACTGGATTCCACCGATTAAATATAATATTAATATTATGAAATTCAGTCAACGAAAGTTAGATCAACATTTATCGTCAACGTTTTCCACATATTCATATGGCAATCTTGTGAAATAATTTTTTCTCTTTCATCGTTTCAAAAAAATCATTACAAAATTAGGCCATGATTTTATACTTAATATATCCATCAATTTACGTTTTAATATCCTACACACATTTCAGTTATTCACTCATACTGGCCGATATGTTTTGATCTTCAAATGTGTCGTTGACTATCTCCTTCACTTTTAATCGGTGGAATCCAGTTTTCTGCATCAAATTGCAGTTTCTTCGTTATATTTGACATCAGATCCAGTCTATTTTTTTCAAAATGTTATTTGGAATTTCTATGCTCTACAAGAAGAAGTTTTTTATTCATGTGTTTCAAATTTTTAGTTTCTTCCAACTGACATATTTCTAACTCGTAGTGTTTACAGTTTAAGTCATTTGAAGCTCTAATTTATACCAATGATGCTGATTTCGATGAATTTACTCATGGAATTTGTCAGAATAAAGTTCAAGTCATTAGCTTCTTGAGATGACAAATTCTCTTGGTCTAAGGAAACACAATAATTATCCCTAAAACATCAGTGATTAACATTCAAATATTACTGTGAGCATAGTATGATTGCATTTCATTTCTAAGAAAAACATTTCCTCCATTCGTAATATACATATGTTTTTTAAAAATACCAAAAAAGTATGATTTATCCATATTTATCATAAGAAATCTAACTCCCCATGAAAGATGGTATATGCCATGTAGAAAAATTATGGAACATATGTCCATTTTTTGTAACTCGTTACACATTCTATGTTTATCATGTTATTAAGCATTTGCATTACCTGGCTTAATCAAAATTTACTTAATGTTTATTTCTTATTTCATATCTTGAATAGTTATATAATTTTATAGCGCAGATTCTTAATTAAGTGATTTCATTTCCGCATTCTGTGTTTTTATTACTTTCTTTACATATTTTTAATTCCAATGTTTAATAGTTTTTAATAATATATTTAGATAGTAGTAAAAAATGAATCGACATCAATATTTTGTTGTTTTTTTTCCCTGTTATCTCCAATTTATCTATAATTGTCACTCTTTCTTCAAGTATTAATTCACATACATATTCACACAAGGACATGTAGAAACGTATATATACATTAACATTTGTTTATGTGTAATTTTATGATATAATCAGTGAACTAAATATTATATGGCAACCTAAAAATACGAAAGTATATCAAGATAATATAAAAATTCTTTGTTAATCACATGCATAAGCACGCAAGTCCAGACACTCACACACACACACACACACACACACACACACACACACACACACACACACACACACACACACGAAAGCGATCGGAAAAATATATGCTATAAAAGCTTTTCATACACAATTCTCAAAAAAGGACACAAGAATATTAAATAGACATTCATAGGTTTTGCCTTGTGGTCTTATTTAATAAAACATTAAAAAATATATCTTGTTTTTTTTTAACTGTTATGTATAATCAGTGTAGTCAACGTTACCTTTAAACAGAAGACGTGAGTTCAGTTGCCGTTATATGGTATTTTTTATTCATGCCTGAATTCTTTATGAGAAAATATTTCTTTGTCAGAGGTGTGCGAAATGCAATTCAAAGAAATCATTATCTCTGCTGATAACACTCATAGGAGTGTTTCATGAGTATTTCATCTATGTAAATCTTCATGAATAATGACCTTCAACATGTCCAATCAAATCTGCTCGTGCCATTTTTTTCAGATAATTTTGTTTTCTATGCATGGCAAATACATATTTCGAGTAAAGTTTTCTTAAATGATATATTGCAGCAATTAAGATATTCTGATCAACACAAATCATGGCTTTTTCTTTTTGGTTGAGGTATATATTAATTTTGCATTGATTAAATATCGGGTTTTAATTATTAGCTGATCACATTTTCCTTCGATTTTCCTTACCGCAAATGACCTTCGATGTCGACTATTCTACATTAACCTACCAAGAAGAAATTTACTGGCGCGGACATATTTACTAATTAAATCTTCAATATTACCATTGAAATTTGTGTTCAGCATCAATTAAATTCTAAGATTATTGCCAAGACATTTATCTTGAATATAGCTTTATTAGAAATCAATTGGCCTTCAATTTACATTAATATTCATCGATTCGGACGTTCATTTATATTAAAAACTGAAGAGCCACGTCATCTCCGTTGTTCTCGTTTAAATATTTTTGAGTAAAAGTTGAGCCGAATTAAATAAAAGAAAAATCTTTTGTTCGAGTTTGATGTGATTACAATATCCTAAAGAATGTTTGGAACAGATTACTTTGCAAATATCTTGATTTTAAAGTAGCCGTTTAAGTATATATTCTTCAACTTCGTTTATATTCCTGGAGTTGAACATGGAAATGCGATTTTTTTAATTCAATTCAATGAAAACCTTGAATTTTATTCCTAATACCGTCATTTTGGAAAAGTAATATTCGATGGCCCCAATTAAACTTTTTATACTACAACTAAATCGGTGAGGACATAAACTAACGAATGTAGCTCAACATGTTTTGGAGGTATTAATGTTTAACTATAAATTTAATCATGCATTTCAGACACTTTTAAAAACTCGTTTATATAAACCTTTATGAGAGTTTTAAATAACCAGTAAGCTTATTTACGTACATATTAATGTTTTAAGTAGAGTTATCTCATTTTCTGAAAAAAATCAATAAAGTATTTATAAAGTATTTTACAAATCTACCATCCGCCCGTGCATTGAATACTGCTGCCATATCTGGTCGGGTGCCCCTGCTGTTCTCCTCGGGCTTCTCGATAAGGTTCAGAGGAGGGTCTGTAATGTGATAGATACCGACTTGGCAGACCGCCTGCAGTCTCTCTCCCACCGGCGAGACGTGGCTTCGCTGTGTCTCTTCTATAAATACTTTCACGGCTTCTGCTCCGATGAACTTAGATCACTGGTGCCCCCTAAATACGAATTTGCACGAGATACTAGATTAGCAACTAGATCCCACCCTTTTACAGTGAAATCGATAAAATGCAGCCGTAACTTCTACTCCAACAGTTTCTTTCCTCGCACTTCCCGACTGTGGAATTCTCTTCCAAACGATTGCTTCCCCGACGGCTACAATCTTCAGGAGTTTAAATGTAAGGTCAATAGACACCTCCTAACACACTAACCTGCTCCCATTCTATCAAACACTCTTCCCATCTGCCCGACACTCATCCTCGCTATCCTTACTCATCTATTACCTTTCTCCTGACATTCCCTATGTCTATCCACTCCTTCTCTTTACCTTCCCCTATGTAGCCCCATGCGCAATAGTGGCAGTGGAATGCCTTGCTTGGGGTGAGATGATTAAAAAAAAAAAAAAAAAAAAAATAATTTTAATTATTTTATACATTCAGTTATTTACTCATTGATGCACATTATTATTTTATGTTATCTTAAATAATTTACATATAAAATGAAAGCTTCATTTTATCTCTCGTTTGTTTAATGATTCACCCTTGTCTAAGATGCCTTTCCTCTGTAGCAATTTTGCTTATTTATGTTTAAGACGAGAGGTAAAGCTTATGAATGTGTTATTGACAATATCATCATTTCATTTGGCAGCTTTTAACGTGAAAAATACATTTTTTTAATCATTTCACCCCAAGCAAGGTATTCCACTGCCACTATTGCGCTTGGGGCTACATGGGGGAAGGTCAATAGAAAGAGTGGTTAGATATAGGAAATGTCAGAAGGGGGGTGATAGATAGTTGGGTGGGTGGGAAGAGTGTTTGAAAGAATGGAAGCGAGTTAGTGTGTTAGGAGGTGTCTATTGACCTTACATTTAAATTCCTGGAGATTGTAGCCGTCGGGGAAGCAATTTGTGGAAGGGAATTCCACAGTCGGGAAGTGCGAGAAAAGAAACTATGGAGTAGAAGTTACGGTTGCATTTTATCGGTTTCACTGTAAAATGGTGGGATCTAGTTGCTAATCTAATATCTCGTGCAAATTCGAACCTAGGGGGCACCAGTGATCTATGTTCATCGGAGCAGAAGCCGTGAAAGTATTTATAGAAGAGACACAGGGAAGTCACGTCGCGCTGGTGAGAGAGAAACTGCAGGCAGTCCGCTAAGTCGGTATCGATCACATTACAGACCCTCCGCTGTACCTTGTCGAGAAGCCCAAGGAGAATAGCAGGGACACCCAAACATATATGGCAACAGTATTCAATGCACGGGCGGATGGTAGATTTATAAATGTGCAGGATAGATTCAGACGGAAAAAAACTCCGGACCCTGATCAGAGAACCGACTTTCATAGCAGCTGATTTAGCAATGGATTCGATATAGTCATTTCAGTTAGGTCCGCTGAAAGTGTGAGACCAAGGAGGCGTAGTGTTTTACTCTCTGGGAGGCAAGCCTGGTCCATGCTAATAGTAGATAGGTTCGATTGTCTATGATGATTAATTGATAGTAGCTTCGTTTTGAAAGCATTAAGATTTACGAGCCATATCTTACCCCAGTCCACTACGGATTGGAGGTCCTTTCCAAGCTCGGCTGTAAGGTTAGCTTTGTCGCTCACACCAGATTTTTGATCGAGGCGAGAATAAACTGTGGTGTCATCGGCGTACATACCTACTTGGGATCTTATGGTATCAGGGAGATCATTAATTTAGATCAGAAAGAGCGTAGGACCTAGGATAGAGCCTTGAGGGACACCCGCGTTCGTATGGTAGATCTGGGAGACATGTCCGTTTAATACCACTTTCAATGTGCAGTTAGATAGGAATGACTGGATTAGTTCAAACAATTGTCCAGCTATACCATAGCTCCACAATTTGCATAGAAGGCCAGCATGCCAAACTCTGTCGAATGCTTTAGAGATATCCAAGGCAACAGTTCGGGCTTCACCATTCCTGTCGAGTGCCTGATATATGTACTCGGTGATTGTCGTTAGCATATCAGCCCTAGACCTGGTGAAGCGGAAACCATACTGCTTGCCCGAGAGGAGCCTGTGTGCTGTGAGATGCTGAACCACCTCGGCGTTGATAATAGCTTCGAACACTTTGACAAAGATCGGAAGAAGGCTGATAGGTCGGTAATTTGCGGGGTTCAAGGGTTCTCCAGTGTTTTTAAATATAGACATATTTTTAGTTCTGTAGTTTATTGGAAAGGCATGGGGAAATTATTCGAATACTGTTGATTAACAATATATATAGAATTATAATTTTAACACACATTTTTGAGATAATTCTAGACACACACACACACACACACACACACACACACTAGTCACATTCAGACAGAAAGCGTAGAGATTGAAAAGTTATCCATATATATATACCAGTTTAATTAAAAACAACTGATCAGAAATAGAGCTTTTTTCTTTTCTTTTCTTTTCTTTCCTTGTTGGCGGCCAATTTATGTACTTTAATTATTGTGTACTTTGGGCAAAACCCTTCAAGCTTTATTAAAAACGACAGTCAACAAGGGAATTAAAAAAAAAACCTTAAGCATAAAACTCCCTCTTAATCACTTATTATATTTTGCCTTATTTCTCTTTAATTTTTTTAAATTTTGGGTTGTATTATGTGTTTATGTATTGTATAAATATCAGTCTTACAGAAACCGTCATTTTCTTTTGGCAAAGCTTTACTATTCTTTTTTCTTTTTGCTAATGACTTTTCAGTGCTACTTTTTATCTCAATTTAAGTGACCTAGTTATGAGGAACATATTTATTTGCTGATGGATGATTTTCGTAACTATTTGCATTACAAAATATGCAAAGATACACATTTTTACATTTGATATTACATTAAAGATAATGTTATACACGTTTTTCATATAATCAAACAAATATTTTAATGGGTCTTCATAAACCGAGGAAGACTCATCAAACACCGAAACTATTGTCTGTTTTCTTTTATGTATTTGTCTTTACTTTTGAGGTGATGGCGTAATTATATCAATTCCATTTCAGAAGCCTTTTTCAGGTTATTGGAATTACGAACTAAACCATTTATTTCAATCTATTGCTCTCGTTTCATGAACCAATGAACTTCCAGATATCTTTGCTAGCTCCCTTTAACTCAGCTCTCTAAGTTATTTTTTAACCACTGCAGTAGTCAGGTACTGAACTCAAAAGTCTTTGGGTCAAATAACCGGATTTAACCAACGCTTTTATCTATTAGGCCATATTTCTGCACTCTTTCTTAGTATATATACAAGGTCTCCTAAAATTCAACTAGAGATTATCAAATTTAGTAATTGCAAAATTATTTTATTATTCAAAATCAGTTTTATATAATATGACAATGCAATCGTTAGCAATATATTCTAATGGATACTCATGCACAGACACACAAACACACATATTTAAATACGAATGCCAAAGTAATGCACTTTTTCTTCTTTTCTGGAAATATTATGTAAAAATAGTCTAAGTATTGTTTGTGCAAATTTGTTATTCAGTCACTTTCAAACGACGCCTCATCCGAAAAGATGATTGAAGAAAAAACTGATCAGCAGTTTGTGAAACAAATTATCAGCAAAAGTCCTCCAATGGTGATTAATCTGAGGGTGAAAGACCCGGCATACATTACAAATCATACGGATACAGGAGCTGCTCTTGAAGTGCCTTCCACGCTATGGCCACTTGGCGTGTGTTGGTTTCGAGATCGTTATCGACAGCCTGTAGAATGTAATTTTCGTTGTCAGGCTTACGGGCGGACCTCGGTCTTCTTCAATCCATAGTTACTGGTGCCACGAATCCCGTCTCAGCAACGCAAAGTTAAACATCAGCAAATGTGGAATGAATCGGTTGCCTTCGTTCTTGAAGTGCAACCTGATAGAGTCGTGCATCCTCATGTCTATTACAATTCACGCTGCCGTGTGTAAGTTCATATTTGCCTGCTCGCAATATAAAAATCTTGGCCTTCTTACAGAACAGAATACTTCCCAGTAACTCACTACTGTATATTTTAAATTTCTGAAGACTAAACTAGACGCAGATATACACGATTGACTCTATAAAGTTGTCTACATTACAACCCAGAGCCATGTACCGCAAACATTCTTTAAATTTAACAATTAAAAAACGTCGAATTGCAGACACGTTTACATGGACCTTTCTCCTTGTCTTATTGTGTGGAACACTCTTTCGAAATCTATATAATAATTTTGATACACCATGGTTATTGGGCGGGTATAATGACAATATACACGCTAAAAAGTATGCCTTTTCCTACCGAAAGCCCATAGCCCAGAGGGAGAATCACCGACTGACGCCAATTCGGTCGGTATTCAATCCTGGGTTAAAAGCAATCGGACTCTAACCGTACTGATGAAACAGATCTGTCTGCGGATGACTCCGGTAATTTTGTATTAATTAATATTGAATTTTTTCACTATTATAAAGTTTTCCGTTGAGTAGTAGTCAATAAATTTTAAAAAGTGCCAATAATTCTTATTGTCTCGAGCACTTTCGGTCACTTCTATTTTCATTTTGATGGGTACATCTACAAGAATTTTCAAAAATTACTCAATACTAACCCAACAATTACAGCGTCACATCAAATAATAACTATATATATTAAAAGTAACAAATCCCATAGATATTACTTTAATTTCGCTGGACAAGGAGATTATTCTTCCTAGTGACTGCGTTTACAAAAGTTTGTTACTACACTCTTCAAATATTTGAACAGCTACCCATCGGAACCTACTCCCAGCCGGTCTTGCGAAAGCTCCATTTTATGATAGTAATAGCAAAATCTACATCCAAACTAAGAATGTCACCATAGGTCGCCCTTTATATTCTGTTTTCTTTACCTGTCTTATATTGAAAACAAAGTTTTTAAAACAACTGATAAATTGGACATCTATATAAGGTACGTTGACTTTTTCGTTTAGATAAAAAAAATGAAGAAGAAATTATGAATCTATAATCTTAAAAAAATTAACTTTAAAGTTTACATATGAATTCAGAATTAATAAAATTATCATTTCTCGACGTTGATAAAGATCTAAAATCTAATCAATTTACAATTTACCCATATAGAAACCCACGAGTACGAATAATTTTCTTCTCTTTACTACGACAGCAAATGCCGCAAAAGATACAAAAGAGCACTTGCTCAAACATAAATATAGTCAAAAATAATTTTCTCAACTACATAATCGATAAACAAATAAAATTATTCTTATAAAAATACAGAAAAACAGTCAAATACGCAACAAAATATCGACATATTTTACACCAGATGCACAAGCAGGACAAAATCGCTGTACAAAAAATTATTAAACACCATTTTTCTGCAGCATCACCAAATAATATGTAACGTTTATAGTACACTACAGCAAATGGAAGACCACAAAGGTTTTTGTCACCTACCAAATTATACCCATCAAATCTAAACTTGTGAAGACCAATATGATTCATTTTTGTTTTATGGGGGGTTTTTCCTCAGAACGTAGATGATCATGGACCTCCACATAATCCTTTCACTTTTAAATCCGAATAAGTTTTTCTTTTTAGTTCTTCTAAATTCTAATCTATCAACCATTTGTTTAAACCCTTCAAGTATATCATGCCTTGTTTTTCCTTTCCGTCTTTCCCATTATTCGCCATGTGAGTATCATAATCTCAAAACACTTCTTTCTCATTACGTGTCCAAATAAATTTTACTGTCACTTCTCGATTTTAATGATCATTTTTTTTGTTTCGATTCTCTCCAAAACCTCATCGTTGCTCACATGTTCGGCCCATTTTATTCTCAGCATCCTTCTGTAGAACAATATTTCTGTTGTTTTGTGTTTCTTTCTTTACCTCTAATCTCAGATGCCTCGCTGCATTGTTTAGAAAAGTCTGGTGAGAACACAAAACCTTGTTTTATAATGCTTTGTATTATTTTATATCTGCTGAAACCATTTCTTGTCCGTATACAGACGGTATATATTGTTATTTATTCTAATGCCGTTCCCTAAATTATCAAGTTTCTTGATCAGCTTTAATGGGCATTTGTAGTATACTTTGTCGAACACTCTACATTTTCTTCAGAAGAAGGAATTTACTGGAAAGTAATTGACACTCACCTAAAGCGAGCTGAATATAATATATATCAATAACAATTCCACCGAACTTCTCTACGGCATATGACTTCATTGAACTTTGTCCTTTTGAATTTATATTTTAATTGGGGTCATCAGGAGAGAATGTGCATCGTTTCGGGGCCTTCATCTCAACGGTTTCACTTGCACACCGGCCCCACTCACTGATGTGAGGCCCCATTATAACAAAATACATGTGTAGTTATACTTGTTCAAATGTCTAACATCGGAATTACTTTACGAAAAACGAGAAACGGCAAACCTTGCGTTCCGAGAATGCAACGTGAATCTCATTACGCACTCACGATCAATCATGTCATGCCGTCATGTTCGCTGAAACACTCCATTGAATATTTCTTTTCTTCTATATCCACATAGAACTATTTTCAGTGATTTCTATTAGGCGTTTCATACTTTTGGTCCTATTACGCCCTTTGATTCCAATTTGACCCAGAAAATGGTACAGAGTGGCTGCAACGAAATCCCTTGCTCCAATTTCCACTGCTCTAACACTTACATTATACCCCTCCTTTATTAGCTCTGATTTTAGATTTTCGTATTTATTAGTTTTATAATCGTGGCTTTGTTCCATCATGCTTTCATATGGTACTGTTAATTCAACCAGGATGATTTTGTAATTCACCCTTGAGAGAAGAACAATATCTGGTCGCAGACCTTTACTTAATATTATTTTGCGGTAATCATTACGCCAACCAGGGAGGTCTGCAGATACCTCCCAAATGCCACCAGAACTAAGGAGATTTTTCTGGGTATAGCTTGATATTTGCTTGTTTGCTTAGAACCGCCATACCTTTTGGCCTCTGCAACAAATTCCTGGGTTGAATTAGATGACTCAGCCTTCATATATTTCTTTATAATTCTGACCAACTCATCCAAAACACTATTATGCCTCCATGTATATCTTCCATTGCCAAGGGCTGTTTTACAGGAACTAAGAACATGTTCTAATGTTTGTGGATTTTCCTGGCACAGGGGACAAGTTGAATCACTCTCTTTCTTCCACTTAACAAGATTGTTCTTAGATGGTAGTAGGTCATATGTGGAACGTATTAAAAAACTCAACCTGAGTGGGGCCATCTGCCAAATGTCCTTCCAAGTAACAGATTTCTGCAGAGCCTCCTCCCTGTTTGTCCATTGGCCTTGTTGGGATTGTTGAACTCCTTTTACGAGTCTTATTATTTTCTTCGTTCCTTATATTTTGGATGACCATGTCTCGCGACCTTTACCAGACGTTTTTGACCACCATTGCCTTTCATTTAGTCCTAGCCCTTGTTTTCCTGCTTGACTATATCCGATGCGGCAAACAAAGTTACACGTCTGTCTGCATTTGTATTGCTTTTTCTTATAACATTCTGAGCATAAATATCACCTTCCATGTCCCGGTGACTTTCAAGAAAACGCACTGTTCTTGTACTATCTCTGGCCAGATATATCGCGCTCCATTCATCCAAATCCGTATGATTAATTTGTTATGTGGTTCATTAATCTGATTGTGAGGGGAATTTCTTATTTGTTTGCGACTGTTTTTAGGCAGTGCTATGAAAATATATCTACTTAGGTCTTCTGATATATCACCACTGTTGTAAACTTCATTGATCATTTCTCTCATCTTTTATATGCTGTCAGCTTTTCTTTTACAATTTGGCATTGTCCTGCCACTTTGTTTATCTTCAATTTCGCCAGTACTATTTCCAATTCGTTTTTAATACACTACTCAAAAACATAAGAGGTACACTTCGAAAACACATCAGTTCTAAACAGGAAAAATGATCTTGAATATCTTTGCTGATAATAAGTAGATAATGTATTAGTAACAAAATGATGCCACATAATTTGATAGAACTGAAAAAGTGATGTAGTAGACTGGTCCATTTTGCCAAAATGTCATTTAGAAACTTAAAATGATTCTCAGTAGTTTCTGTGCCCCCCACGCGTACTTGCATGCATGTCTGGAAACGTCGGGGCATGCTCCCAATGAGACGACGGATGGTCTCCTGGGGGATCTCCAAGATCTGAACCAGGCCATCACAGAGCTCCTGGACACTCTGAGGGGCAACCTGGCTGTACCGGATGGACCTAAACATAAGGTTCCAGAAGTGTTGTATTGGGTTTAGGTCAGGTAAACATTAAGGCCAGTCAATGGTATCAATTCCTTCATACTCCAGGAAGTGCCTGCATACTCTAGCCACATGGGGTTGGGCATTGTCGTGAACCAAGAGGAACCCAGGTCCCACTGCACTATCGTAGGTTCTGACAATTGATCCAAGGATTTCATCCCGATACCTAATAGCAGTCAGTGTGCCATTATCTAACCTGGAGAGGTCTGTGCGTCCATACAGGGATATGCCTCCCCAGACAATCACTGGCCCATCACCAAATCGGTCATACTGAATAATGTTGCAGGCAGCATAATGTTCTCCACGGAATCTCCAGCCCCCTTCACGTCTGTCGCATGTGCTCAGATTGAACCTGCTCTCATCGGTGAAGAGCACCGGGCGTCAGTGGCGTAGCTGCCAATTATGGTGTTCTATGGCAAATTCTAATTGTGCTCTACGGTGCTTGGCAGTGAGCACAATGACCCCCTTAGGATGTCGGGTTATTAGCCCACTTTCATTGAGCATGTTTCTGTTTGTTTGATCAGAAACATTAACACCAGCACTATTTTCTATTATAAAATAATTGTATTTTATATCGAAATATGAAAAGAATATTGTCCGCTACATTTTCATTATTTCAACTAACGCGTGATGAAGAAAGTAAATAAAAAATGATAGCGTTGATTTTGTTACGCTAAATAACACGCAAATATAATTCACCCAATATTTGTATTGCTAAATAATTTTCACATGATTATGCCATCAATGTTTAGCCGCAAAATATTCATGAGGTATTGGGAATGCCTATTTAGTTTTTTCACTGTTATTTAAACTTGAACATGGCTATAGTGTTAAAACATTCAATTTCCGCACACAAGATCCGGTTTTGAATGAGATGATCCATATGAATCAGGAATTACATATTTGTTCGACAGTATAAACATATTCTAGTAAAACTACGATTGAAGCAGAAAAGATATGATGCTAAAGAATTCAATAATCAGCATGATAGCAGCTAATTTTAACATTGATATTATTTTTTAACAAATATGACCCTTCAATGCTGAAGTCAGTTATCTTATATTATAAGCATTGACTGAAATAGCCATATATATAAATTAACGTGACTCTGCCATAAGTTCAAACATGTGAAATTATCGCACTGCTCAGTTGTAGAATTAACCTTTATTGCTGAATTAATGTGTTTAAAAAATTTAGAATCCCTGTAAATGTCTGCAATCGAGGTTAAGTTTATTCATATATTTAAGATAAGCTCAAAAGATCTGAACACTAAGAAAATTTTAAATACAGTTACTGAATCTTTTTTGCAATGGAATACCTTTTGCATTGAAAAATTTGTCAATTGTCGAGATTAATACATGATATATTCGAAAGTGAATGGATTTCCACATTTTAAGTTTGGCATGCTTCTATTTCAGGAGGCTGACCAAAAGTAAAGAATTTTACGACATATATGGATTAGCGCTATAGAGGTGGGGTTAAAAAGGAAAACAAAGACATTCTTTCTCCCGGTTAAGTATTATTTCATCTCTTTATCTGGAAAGGGTGGGTATAAGACGTCCATTTCTGAGTGTTTTAAAAAGTTAACTTTTACACTTCAAAAAATTAAAATAAAATAAAATAAAAAATAGCCTAAAATAAGACAAATATCACGACTCATAAATGAGTTTACATAATCTCTAAAACTACACAAGGAAATAAGAAACAAATGCAGACAGGCTAAAGTGGAATGCGTTAACCACAAATACGCAGAAATGCAGACACTGAGTACCACAAATAAAGAAGATATACATAAAATTAGTAAGAAAACTAAAAGAAAAAAGACATGCTTGTCATCAGGAGGCATAAAATCTAAGCCTGGAACGCTCGTATTAGAGAAAGAAAAAATACTTCAGCGATGGGACGAATATATCAGAACAACCAGCAATACACAGAAATACCTACGGACAGGAAATAAACAGCTAAAAAAATTAGAGAAACATTTCAATCAGAGTATAGAAATCTATCAGTCAAACATTTGGGATATGAATCTGGTTAGTTAAGTAGCAGAGAGTATTGTTAATCGTTTCAGCTGCTTTGTTGTTAATAAAATCAACAGATGCCTCAGAGGTGCATCAATACGTGTCGTTGCAAGAAGGTTTGCTGTCTCCCAGCACAATCTCAAGAGCATGGAGGAGATTCAAGGAAACAGGTAGTTATTCCAGGAGAGCTGGACAGGCCAGTAGAAGATCCTTAAACCCGCAGCAGGATTGGTATCTGCGCTTTTGTGCAAGAAGGAACAGGATGAGCACTACCAGAGCCCTACAAAATGAATGAATTCTTCTTAACAAATGTTGTAATTTCAGGTAAAGACATAGTTACATGTATTGAACTGCTATCAATTAAAATAAATTTATATTGCGTAAACTTTACGGTATGTGGCTCATAATTAATTACAGTCTCTTCGAAATTTTTTAATTTCTTACGGTAATTCATTATGAATCTTCATAACCAAACAGAGATGCCATTTTCTAAATTGCTATGTTTAACCTATTTGATAAGCAACATATTTTGCTGTAGGAAAAAAGCTCTAAATTCCTGATCCGAAGCTGGTTAACAAAATATATAAGGAAACTTGTATAAGGTGATTTCTCATTGTTTCAAACTGTTTGATCGACTACTAAATTCGGAAAAAAGGATAAGGTATGTTTCTAAATTGATTACACACTAAGCGAGTTATTTATTGAATATTATGTAATATGTAATTATTTCATTGATATCAATTTTTCAGTTTATTATAATTTAAACTTAATAAACTACTTCATAATCGATTTTACTCTACTTAAAACTGATTTGGCTGTAAGATTCTATTTAGAAATTAAGATACATGTACGATTCAAATATAAAAACCAGGTTAGATTTTTAAAGAAAATATACAACTAGTAATTTCTTATTCTACGAATCTATTTATATGATCGTATTCAAATAAAATGCTTTGCTCTAGAAGGCTTGTAGTGTGATTTAAGGGGTAGGATGTAAGATTATGTCTGCACGTAAGAATTTGTCCTGGTAGATATTTCTCCAAAAATAGATAATTTCTTCGGTCTTCTATATTTGATACTCAAATCAATAAGCAATCGGATATTCAACAGTTCTAACTTTGATTTTTTTTCGTAATTATGTAATAACATATATAACTGATGTCATCGATAAAAATTACAGTGCAAGTTCTAGTTTATTCTTAAAAACATTGGGCACCCAAGCCAAGAACAATTTTAATGCAAGCCGTTTTGCTGAGTCCAGCTCAAACTTTATGGCTTTAATAACATTATGAATTACTGCAATTAATTGAATTAATAAAGACTAAGATATAGATTTTCGTACAGTTACATCGAATTATGGCTATATCAATAACACTTAGAAAACTCCAAACATATGAAGAGAAATCCCTTGAATAGCAATTACAGAGGGAAGCAGACGTATGCAACTGTTTTGATAGAAATGCAGGCATTAATTGAATAATATAGATATTATTTTGATGCGGCTGTAAATGGGATGTATTTGGTTATTTGGAACAAATTTGTAATTATATATTAGTATTTACACGGTTGGAAATTTATCTTTATATCCTTAATGACTGAGGTAAATCGGTGTCTACAATTTTCTCGCATTTTCTTGTTTACATTATATTTTGCTGGAAAAATAGTTTTCATATTTAATAGAATTCTGATACAGCCACTAATCTTTCTAACATGTGTCAACCACTAAGTTAACAACCATTAACATATTTCTACTACTTATATTGTTTGTACTATTGCCATCTTTATTGTCATTTTCCCGACGTATCAGATGTTGTACGATTCGGTTTAGTTTATACCAGCTTAAAACGTCCACCCAAAAACTTCATTTTTTCTACCAGGGTATATCGTTCTAGTTCCACATGTCAAGCCTTTTGTGAATAATTCAGTTTCAACTATTTCTTCTTCGCAATTCAACCCTTCAAGTTTGTTTTCACCTCATCTTGAATATGACAAAATCGATGAGGACAAAAGTCCAAACAATGAAAATAGTGTAAATAATTGCAATATCTAATCTTCGAAGAATAAACAGAAACCATCAACTTATCGCAAAATGGAGAATATTCTTTTTTGTTAGCCAACAAGAAATTTATTATTTTTATTTTTACATTCAACTCTTCTGTTGTTCTTGCTAATATATACGTTTAATATTTTTCCTATATACTGGTTTGTGACAATATATTTAAAACGCTCAATTAATTCCAGATACACTGCTGTGACATTTTAAGTTACAACGAACTTGATTGCGAATTGTGTGCTATAAAATATGAGATTTTTATTACTTCGATTGTACGCTGCTTGGTATTATGCTATTTTAAACGCTTTTTACTGCTATTTTTTCTCATATATCCATAGTAAAATATTCTGAATTTATCGACAAGTTTACAAAGGATTCAGAAATGTACTTTGGAATAATGGATCTGGAAATTAAAGTTGATGCACAAATCCCCACAGCCAAGTGATTGTGGTAACAGATTCCAGGAAAAAATTAAAACTCAACTGCAAAAAAAAAATAGTTGTTAATGAATATAGAAAAGTGAACAAAAATAAAATAATGCTAATCAGACGCAAATGTGAAGTACCCGACAAAAGGACAAACGACAAAACCATGAAAATCATGAACTATATATGGCAATAATCCAATTCCACAAAGAATTAATAAGAGCGAGAATACTGTGAGTGAGATGCCTTTGATATAACTACCTCGAGGTTTTCTGAAGTGAAAAATTCATCACTAATCATATTTACACAAAAAAGTGCATTATACCCAATTACGTGAAGACGAAGTCTGATCAAACTCGCAATAATAAGCGCCGCCTATGTAGAAAAAGAGACGCTAGATAAAGTATAGAATGAATTGAACAAGCTCGTTCATAATGGACATATAGTATAAAATAATTGCAGCAGAAAGCGATCCGTCGAAATTACGGAATTGACAATGAAACGGCAGTGCGAGATGAAAGTTATATATGAACACAAACATGCTGAGATTTTAAAAGGAAAAGAGCAAAATTATCACTAATTTAAATTTTTAAGCAAAATATCCGATTGAACAATATCGACGGATTAGATTGCTTTGAGCAAATATATATGTTGTTGATTCCAGGTGAGGAACCGCACAAAATAATGAACAACAAAACATATTGGAGATAGAAAAATATGTTATATTGAACGAAATATACAAACTTGAACTCAGATTAGTAATTCAAGACCACTATTAGTAAGAAATAAATATGCAGTAGTCTTTGAAGTGAAGTCGTTGGAAATAGTCTCTTCCTCTATACTATTCTAGCTGAGTGGGGCTCAGAGCTATTCTGACTTCTGATGCGGTAATCTCTGGGTAACTTATGTATCAGTTCCGATACTTTCCAATAACTCTACCGGATATCTCTATAGCAGCCCCCGTATCTCACTATGGCAGGAGTGTATGTATACTCAAATCGCGTCCATTATCACAGAAAAAGAGGAGGTCCCACAACACTCCCACCCTAGCATCAGTTTTGGGAGGAGTTAGTATTTTTTCCGTTTGTTTTCTATGATTCTCAAAGGCTTCATAATTTCTTCCATAGCGTCATCGTTTTCTGAAGGTGACAAGCTTGGCTCTTCTTTTCTCTATTTGGTTTCAGTGTTTTGTATAGGTACATTTTTTCTCTTTGTATTGTGCAGATAATATTTCCTAGTTGGTTTATTATTGTTCCAGGTTCCCAATACTCCATATTATTTTTTAACATGCTGAAGTAAATTTGTTCACCAGGATTTAATGATCATTCTGTAACTATGTGAGTAATAAATACTGGCGGCACATTATTTATGTATTTTTGCTTTAGTTCGATTTTTGTTGCGAACTTGTTACCTCGTCCTAAACCGCTTGGGAATACCTCTTTCAATTTCGTAGCTTCTGTCGTCTTACAATGTATTTTCTTACAACAAGAAATAATGGGTAAATCCCATCCATCAAACTTCTGTATCCAGTCCGTTCTTGCCAGGTTATTTGTGTTTTCAGTTTCCTCCATGTTTGTAGTTTGATTATTGTTAAGTCCGAACCTGAATCTAATTCTAGTTTGATCTTCTTATTTAATATTTTAAGTTCTACATATTGCCTCTTGTTTTTTGGTCTTTGTATTCCACTCTAGTATATCTTACCCTAGTAGACTGTTTTTTTTTTTGCATACTGCTACTTTATATTCCATCTTTCCACACGCTAGGCAGTTTTTCTATTTGAACCCACAATTTCTAACCCAATGCAATCCATTACATCTGTAACATGCAGATGGGACGGGCGCTCTTTTATTTGATTTCTGTTACAATTTGCTTTATATCTTCCAACTTTGTCATTAAATATAATTGTTACATATATTGTAATTTTGTCATTAAAATCTTGTTTTAATTTTGAGGAGAGTGAAAAATATAAATTTTTGTTTAACTTGCAAATATGCGCTACTCCTCATTCTTCAATATCTTTACCATCTTTTTTAATACTTAGGCATTTTTGCAATTCTCAGATTTGCAGCGTTAAACCTGGTTCATTTTGGAGATTGGTAAGCATTCTTTTTCGTATTCGCTGTCCTTAACTAATATAAAGCATTTAAAGTTGTCTGAAGTTAGCTTAGTTAATTTTAAGTCGTCACAATGTTTGTTGATGATGGCTGCGAATGTCGAATAGTCCTCGCTTTCATATTTCACGAAATTAAGACATTTCCAGCTTTTGTGAAAAAAATAATTTTTTCGTCTAAATAGTCACTGCCTCATTTAAGTCGTTTGTCTTCTTTTCAGAATATTATCTACAAAATGTGTATATTCCTCCGCAGCTAATTTCCTGAGCAAAAGCCTTAACTTTTTCTTTTCTATCCAGTTCTGACAATCGATATTAAAAATGTCTTCATAACGACTGTAATATTTCTCAAAATGTTTGTCTTCATTGACAGAGTACTTTAAGTTTTCCAACGCATTCCACACGGCTTCTTGCGAAAAGTTGACTCTTTTTCCGTGTTCATTTATTGTGCTTTGATTTTCAATTTTATTAATATTTCTTGTAGTTGTAGTTGTCTTTCTTCGTTCAACGTTTGGATTCCCAATTGTTTTCCTTCGTTTGCCTATTACATTTTCTTTGTCTTTTCTCTAATTTTTTTTTCTCTAATTTTTTTGTTCTTCTATTTGTCTTTCTTCAGTTCTTTTTTATGATATATAGTATTCCTTTCTGAAAGTTATTCATGGTTTGCTGTTTTGATTCCGTGAGGGGTTCAATTTTAATTATTGCTTTCTGGCAAAATCTTGCTATGTTATTGTGTCGACTCGTGTTCGAAATCTTCGTCGCCAATTTGTTGTGACGATGTACGTGAGATCGAGTCGCTGATTTGTTGTCGATTCCGGTTGAGGAACCGCACAAAATTATGAACAACAAAACAGATATTGGAGATAGAAAAATAGGCTATATTGAACGAAATATATATATATATATATATATATATATATATATATATATATATATATATATATATATATATCAGGCTTTTGAAGTGAAGTCGTTGGAAATAATATATTCCTGTATATTATTCCAGCGGAGAGCTATTCTGACTTTTGATGCGGTACTCTCGGGTAACTCTAAAAGATCTCTGTATTACTCTATGACAGACACCCTATCTCACTATGGCAGGAGTATATGTATACTCAAGTAGAGTCTATTATCATAGAAAAAGTGGAGGCTCCACAACTATATATATATTGTTGTGGGACCTCCGCTTATATATTTTATAATAAACGTGTTGTCTCTAATGAATGGCGTTGTTTCACAAACCGTTTTTAATGCCAGGTCCTAGCAGGGCCTAGAAAAACATGTCTCCTCACATATTATGTTTATTTTCTGTGAAATACCATACGCGATTAAGTATGCTGAAGATTATCCACGGTTAGTGCTTCATTACTTTACTTTTAGACTGGTTGCAAACCAAGGTTAGAAAGCTAAATATATTTCAACCAAAAATAGAAGATTTCACGCATTTCACTAAATCATTTATTCATTCTGCTATTTATGCTTTACTGAGTAGAGTAAAAATTAAAAAACAAATAATACCTTTCATAAAAAAGCTAAAATCAATACTGTCACCATAATAATTATTGCATTGACTAATGTGACATAAATTAAAGAAGAAAAATTCAAACAATCGGTGATAAAAAAGAGACTAATTCTAAATTAAGGAGTAAAGAAAAATACGTAATTTATTGACTGTCGCAATAATAAACATTTCAGCAAATACCGAAAACTCAAATTAATATAAATGAATGCATATCAAGACTTAGTTTGTGTTTAGTATTTGTCTATATTTCTGAGATGAGGTAGTATTTACAGTATTTACATTATTCAAACTATCCTCATCTTTGCTGACATTTGTACGACTTTTCGACTGTTATAAGTTTCGGCCTTTTTCAGGTGCTAGGAATTTCAAACGGATCTCTTTATTACAATCACTGGGGTATTTCATCCTCAATCCTTACGTAGTATTGCATCCATTGGAATCATGAGTTATCTCCCTCTAACCCTGCAATTGACTTTTCACCACTGTTGTAGCCTGGTATTAAGCTCACAACTCTTTTGGGTCATGTCACAGAAACTAACCAACGTGTATACATACTGAGCCATGTGTGCTTAATGCTGGTTAGTTTCTGTGACTTAACCCAAAATGTTGTGAGGTCAATACCAGGCTACATCTTATATCTTCATGAATCATATTAATCTTTTATCCTTTATTCAAAATCCCATGTGTGGTACTATATTTTCACAATACCGGGTTGGCTGATGGTTTCGTGATTACCACATGTTGCAGACTGGTTGTTATCTGATTCCTTCCGCGCCCACGCTGCTTCTTAAAATCCGCGAAAGAAGGTGGGGAGAATACAGTTCAGTCGATGGAGCGTTGAATTTGGCGTCCGAGAAGAAGAATAGTTGCAACACCATCAAAGAAATGATGAAAAGCATTTGTTATAAACAGTAACCAACGTTTATTTACACAGGTATACAATAATTTTTATCAAGGTAAAACAAACACGGATTCGGTTCTAGGCAGCGAAGAATTAAAAAAATCGTTATTTTTGCTCTGGGTGTTCTCTATTTCTGGGCCCGAATCCCGAATAATTAGCTCCTGATTGGTCAGCCAGTAGAGATTACCGGCCAATGGCTATCGTCGAAACAACCCCCGTGGGTTGCATCTGATTAGTTTAGATAATCAGCCAATTAGCCTCAGTCATCGGAGTGGGCTAACAAGAAGCCGTCCCTGTGGTTGGTTGATCAATGATTTATTACCTTGTACCATACTTGCACTCAATCCCGGGTGAAGCGACCTAACATGTTTGCCACGCCCAAAATATGTTTATATTTTGAAATTGAAGTAATTTTTGACAGGTCGTCACACCTGCAGAGTGTTTTGTTTTCGTGACAGTTTATAGGTCAGCCTTTTCCGCTCGGATCTGGATATCTTTATACTTAATGACTTCGGTTTACTACACCTGGTTCTTAAAAATGTTGGATACTCAGAATGAACCTATTTTCATAATGGTTTAGTAAAATGATTATAATCATGATTTAATTATCATTTAATTAATTTTCATTAAATTAATTTCACAAGTCAACTTTTTGACACTTACATGAAAGTGTCATGTTACTCCTACACTTACCAGACATTTAACCCCTGGTTAAATGTCGGTAAAACATTTTAACGGTAATATACACAACTTATGTATAAAGATTGATTATATAATTCAGTGTTCATATGTCCATAAAGAAAATCAAATGTCCATACTGAAAAAAAAGGCATTCATTTTTTTCTCTTCTTTTACTCTCTGTTTTTTTTTCAGTTTTATAAGAATGTTTTAATATTTGTTTTTGTTTTGTTTTTTTCTTTTTAGTAATGATAATAATAATGAAAAATGTTCATTGCAGAGTCATTCATTTTTTTTTTCATGCATTTATAGACACATTTATAAACAATTGTTCCAAATAATTCAGATTATTATACTGGAAGCATCTCCACCGATGGTAATTGAGATGGATTTTTGGGGGCGTATTTGTGGCCTGCTGAGTTGATAAGTTGCCTATTGGTTTCAATTCGATTTGTTGTTCTTGTCTCTCCTGTTGATCAGTGACAATCATTCCTGAGCACCCAAAATTCTTGTGCAGTTTAGTTGGTTTATTTTTCCTAAGCTTACTTAAACAATGGCGTCTTATGAGGGTTAATGTTAATGAAACGGATACAATTATTAAGCTGATGGCTATTATCAAAATTATCCAGGTAGAACTAACCCTCTGTTTACATTCTGTTGGGGAATTTTCCTCTCTAAGTACATCGAGTTCGTGCATTAATTCCCTTAGATTTATTTTCCTTCGAGGGCTTAATACATTCGGGATTGCTTGCGGCGTTATGTTTAGAAATTTTTTTATTAGAGGTTCCCATAGGCCCAATCTACTGGTATGTGTGGCAATAATCAATGGTAAAAAGGTGTAGCTTGTCTCAAATTTTTCTTTAGTTTGGTAATAGGGGGGAAGGGTTATAGTGCCGTCATAAATCTCAAGGCCTAATGTGACCTACCAAGTGGTCAATGGAGGAGATACTTTGATTGTTTTTGGATGTCTCCCGTTACATACCTGAGATATTTCCGACTCATCCCTCGAGGCTATTGCCCATACCCCATCGGTTATCCTTTGGTAGTATTACCACTAGCAGGATTTCTATTTGACAATGTATCCCTGAATAATACTATTACTCATAAATGGTGATTACTGAATGTATATACCGGGCTATTATATACGCAGGTTCCGCGTAGATCGTGTTTACACTTTTGTACTTCGGAATTGGTAAGCAACATGAACTTTTCGCTAGTTTGGTCAAGAGCAATATTTTCGGATTCTATTTTGTATTTTTTGACAGTTCCCAATCCATGTTTCTCATGTGGATAGGGAATTGGTAAATTTATAACTTGAAAGACTTTATATATGCTACCGGTGTCTAACAGAGGAAGTGACACTACAATCAGTAATCTACTGTCTTCGATGAGAGTCAGACAACTCAATGATTTATAGTCATGCCACAGCTCAGTTGCGGGATCAGCTGGCAATCTCAGGTGATGGGGTAGTTTGGCCTGAACTTGTAGTAAGTGGTATTTTAATATGGATGGTTTTCACTTTATTCGGAGACAAGTGAACCAAAGCAAGCATATCAAACTGGACTTGCAAATTCCTTATTGAGCCTAACAAGGCTTTCAACCTGTTCTGCAGTTGTGTGACGATTGTTAAAAAACTAAGATATTTCCTAATGCAATCTTCCAGTTTAATTCACTCGGGTCATTATCTCTCCAGTCATATTTCTGAACTCCACTTGCATTTTCTTGAACACCTTCACTAATTCGTTTATATTACGACGGTTATCAGCTAGTTCTACTCTTGTTATTTTTAGAATAGAAATACTATTCTTTTCTACCTGAGCCAATTCTAACTGACCTTTTTCAGAAGCCTTTAATCTCATCTTTAAGGTATCTAATTCATCCTCTGTTATAGTCCCAAAAAGCACTTTAAACGCTTTCTCCATCTGAACTCCTTTTTCTATTTTGCAATAGGGTCAACCCATGCAAATATTTGCCTATAACCTCCACACTAGCTTTCATAATCTTTATTTCCTGCATAAGTGGGCGCCACATATTTAGACATTTACCTTTTTCATCACCTATGCAACCATTTTCCAAACCCTTTCCCACTAATGTGGCCTCAGCTATTTCTTTTTTTAACTTATATAGTAAGGAATGTTAGGGTTCTAAGTCTATCGTAAAAACTATTAACCACTTTGACAGTGTAATTGTCACCTCACTTTTTTGCGAAAAATTACATTCTGACAATATCGCAGGGACGCTACTATTGTCAGCATGCCCAGCAGGAGTAGGGATTTCATGTCAGCCATCCTACAAAAAATAGAAGGTTTAATTTAGTCGGTCAACTAATGAAATATAATTTGTTCCGGTTAACCTTAAAACCTAATTCTCTCTCTCTATATATATATATATTCCCTGCTCTATTCGACCTTTTTTTTCTTTTCTTTCCTTTTTCACATGCCTCCATGCATACTTACATATACATTTTTCTGTCCTACAATGAATAGTTTAGATTTTATCCAGCGCCCATGCTTAATTCCCTGGGTCACTACTTGGTGCAAGCTGGTCATCAGTCATAATATGGGATTGGCCAGATCTTATGTTATCTCCCTTTTTATTTTGATAGCTTCTTAATATGTATTTTAAAGGCGTATCTTATTTTTTTGTATATTTTTCGTAATTCTGACAGGAGAATTTCGTCCTCACTCTCCCAACTATCCGATTCATTTTGCACGGAGGCATTTTCTACTTCCCCAATTTCCGTTTGCGATCTAGCAATCGGGATTGGTTCAATCTCTATTTCTGACTCCGGATAGGTCTCCGAGGGGGCTTCGACACACATTGTTCGTCTGATTCGTGGATTGTTTTCTTTTTCTTTCGGAATTTCTCATTCTTCTAATCTCTCTAATTTTGAATCATTTGCATGAGTCTTTTTTACTTTTCCATTTATTTGATCCTATATCATAAAGGTTACTGGATTTGTTTGATCTATTACCCTATAATAAGGATGTCATTTGTTATCAGGCTTTCCTTGTCGCAGATGCTTCTTATGATACACAGGGTCTCCTATTTTAATGGTTACCGCTTTTCTTCCCGGGTTTACCCTTTCATTTCTTTTATTCTGGGCACGTTTCGTTCTTTGCCTAGCTTGCATAAATATCTTATGTTGATTCTGGCGAATTATTTGGTGAAAGTCTTTTCCCACATATTTTCTACGGGGTTTTAATAAATTATCAATAGGCAAGATTACATCTCGTCCAAACAGTAAGAAATAAGGAGAAAACCCGCTCACTTATTGGAAAATCTGATGGCTCCTAATTGGTCAGGAACAAATCCCAATTTTCCTTCCTATCTTCAGTAAGTTTTGCCAACGTATCTCCCAAAAAACAGTGGAACTGCTCAACCTTAGCATTAGCTTGTGGGTGATAAGGGGATGTAACAATGTGCTTGATATTGAGAATTTCCATTGTTTGTCTCATTACCTGATTAACTTTTTCTGAGCCATTATCAGACATCAGTTCTAGTGGGGTCCCAAAGCGAGGGATTATTTCGGTTACCGTCTGAGTTTTCTTATCTGGTATCGCATAGGCTTCTGGACAATTAGTCAGCCAATCCACAAAGCTAACTATGTATTTATTACCCCGTGAAGTTTCGGCATAGGGTCCGGAGACATCTAGACTCATTTTTTCAAAGGGATAAAATGGCACATTCGTTTTATCAAGTGGTGCAATTTCACATTTGCCACTCCTCGACTGACAAACCACGCATGAGTTTACATGTTTCATGACTTCCTTGTACAACCCTAGCCAGTGGTATTTCCGGCCTATGAGTTCGTACGTATTATCAATACCAGTATGCTCCATTTCATCATGAAGCTATCTCAATAGGTCCCCCCCCGCATGTGTTTGGGTATATACAACCTAGAACGGAAGTCTTCGTCTCTGTTGGAGACATAGTATAACAATTAATTTTGTACCATATATTTTTCTAGAAATGCTTTAGATGCTTTACCTGACTCTATGGTTCTTTTTAGCGTTTTAATTTCTTCATCTTCTTCGTAGTTATTTAATTGGAGCATTTCTATTTTGGGGTTTTCATCACCTTCATCTAACCTCTGTCTGTAATGTAACCGATGCGAGTTTATCATGGTTATTTGGTAAAACTTATCATCATTTTCGAGTTCTTGAGGCATCGTTTCTTGTTCTCGCTAATTAGGGATATGTGACAATAAATCAGCACATGTATTTTCCTTGCCGGATATATATTCTATGGTACAGTTATATCCGCTCATTTTTAAGGCCCACTGTTGTAACATTTTGTTTTCTCAATTTGCTTTAAATAGATATTTCAAAGGTTTATTATCTGTTTTTAGGGTGAATTTGCCACCGCTTAGATAATAATCAAGTTTTAGGAAAGCATATACAATAGCAATGCTTCCTTTTCTATGACAGGCCACTTCTGTTGGGTAGATGCTAATTTGTGAGAAAGAAAGTAAATAGTTACTTCTTCCTGTATTCCTGGGACAGGGCCGTCCTTCTCAGAACATGGTTGGGTTAGACATGCACCAATACACAGGTCGCTTGCATCTGTATACAGGAGCATTGTTTTTTTCATGTCCTGGTAGGCCAATAGTGGAATCGTTGACAGTTGATCTTTTAGCGTGTCAAATGATCGCTGACAATCATTTGTCCACTTAAAACGGTCATTTATTTTGTGAGAGCTTTAAGAGGTGTAGCTATTCTTGAAAATACAGGTATGAATCTTTGGTAATACCCGATGGCGCCTATAAAAACCCTTACCTGTTTAAGAGTCTTAGGTTCTGGCATCGATCGAATTACTTTCACTTTATCATCATCTGACTTGATTCCTTGTTTATTTATGACAAATCACAAGTATTTGGTTTATACCATCATGAACTGGCACTATGCCAATTTTATCTTTAACCCATGTTTTCTCAGCTGAAAAATACTGCTTGAAGGTGTTGGAAATGTTCATTTATACTGCCATCTATTTATACCATGGAAAACTCTTCCAGCCCTCCAAGTACTATGGACATGAGTTATTGGAAAACACCTGGAGCATTAGCCAATCTAAAGGGCATAACTCAAAATTGGAAAAGCCCAGAATGGCATACAAATGCAGCCTTTCCTCGATTGGTTTGATCAAGAGCTAACTGCCAGTACCCCGATCTCAAATCAAGGGTAGAAAAACAAGTTCCCTTGCCTAAAAGGGCCAATATGTTGTCTATTAATGGTAGTGGGTAAGCAAGAGGCTTAGTTAAGGGCTCTAAAATCTTCACAAAAGCGGTGTCCTCCATCCTTTTTGTCAACCAGTACAATAGGGAAGTTCCAAGGAGATCGTGCGCGTTCAATTACTTTAGCTTCTAGCCTTTATTTGACATCCCCTTCTACTAACTTTCTTTTGTGTATCGGAGTTCTGTATGGTTTTATTTTTTATAAGTGGGTGATTTCCCGTATCTAATTTCATTTGAACTGAGTTCGTCCCAATTCTTTATCTGAGATAGCGACAACATCTATATTTTTCTGAATTAAATCCTCAATATTTTGTCTATGCTCATTGGGTACGTTGATGTCCCCAGGATTGATAGTATTTTCGCTTCCCTTAATTAGGCGTTTCTCAATATACTTAACTTGCTTCCGAATTCTTATTGGTGCTACACTTCCCAAAGTTTCACCTTTGGGGACATTTACCGTTTTATTACCCAACTTTTGCTAACATAACTGGAATTTTCCCTTTCTCACTTTCTTTTACTATCGATTCAACTAAGACTATTTCTTCCTCCTCTGGGATCACCTCCTCCGTTGAGATTACCTGTTATATGTTTAATTCATTTGGCTCTGAAAGAATTAGTTTGGATGCGCAGGAAATAGCAGTTCGTGGGGGTAATTTTACACTTTCCACAGGGTAGATTTTAATATCCCCGCTGGTTTTACTACCCATCTCCTATCGTTAGTCGATTTGGATTAAAACATAATTGTGCTTTATTTATTTTTAACCATCCTCCCCTAAAATCATGCTTTGGTCCAAGTCAGGTGCGATGTATAATTTTGAACTTGTCTTTATCTTTCCGATTTTGATAGGTAGTTGGATCATGACACTTAGTTCCAATTTTTGTCCGTTTGCTTGAGTTACTGTTAAGTCTGAATCTTTCAATTTCATTAAGTCTTCAAAAATTGAGGACTTTAGAAGCGAGACTTTTGATCCGGAGTCTATCAATGCTTTCCCATGATATCTACCCTACATATCATGTCCGAGCCTTCTGTGAATAATTCATATTCTTCAGCTTCTTTTATATTGGAACTATTAACCATGTCGCGTTTCGAGCAGGAATTCTTTGGTTCTTTTTTTTTATTTTAGGAACTAAAATAACCTTATTCTTTTCTTTCTTTGATGACTGAAAATGGTTAGTTTTGCGACTTTTAGTTTTTGCCGGTGTCTAGGTTTGTCGTTTTTCTAAAGTTGAGTAAGTTACATTCCAGCCTTTAGACCTCGGTCACTTTTGTTTTTCACAATGCCAGCGTTCCTGCTGGCTTGAAGCATTCCTTTTCTTTTTTGGTACTGATTGTCTACAGCTGTAATAACCATGACTCTCTCCAGTCCATTTTCTATGGTAACTTTCCGTTTTTGGTTCCCTTAGTACTGTATGAGAGCCTATTCACTCCTGTGGCCAATAATTCCCTCCTGAAAATGTATTATTATTTTTTTCTTTTTCCTGAGAGCCCCGAAGTCGCTCATAGAGCCTTTCACTTTCTCTGGCTGATGACAAAGCCTCCGACAGTGTCTTCGGTTTAGTTCTTGCCACATCTTCTTTAATCAAAGGATTGTTTATCCCATCAATGAAGAATTCGGCCAGCTGTACTTGTACAGCTGACCTTCCTCTCAGCACAGACTCCCTATAAGCCAGCCTTGCAAGACTTGACACTCTACTAGCTAATTCCGCAAGCGATTCATTTTTCCTTGCGTCTTCTAAATCAGTGCTCGAGCAGCATCAGAAAGATTTATAAACTCCCCATACTGTGCTGTGATCTCATCGAATAAGGTTTTACTAGAAGTGTCTGGATAGTTGTCAAGGTAGCTTCCAATCCATTCGGATACGACTCCATCTAAATAGTCATAGGCGAAGTTAATTAATTCGGGGTCCGTTAGATCATGGACCCTTTGTTTTGTTTATTTTTGTAACGCCATTAGCCATGGTTCCAGCAAAAACTGGAATGTTCGATCCAGCTGTTACCAACGTAGGGGAAATGTTTAAACGGGAAGTAGCCATTATATATATATATATATATATATATATATATTAAGGAAACAAAGTCAAGCTTTTTAGCACTGAACCAATTCTGCACAATGAATGTAGAGAAACAAAGGAAGCTAATCACTCTCGACTCTGTGGATGTTTCTGGTGATACTTTTCCTTGAGAGGCTGTATTGCTGTAAAACGAGCTAAAATGGGCTTCCTGGGCTGGTTCCTGGGTGAAATGCCGTTGTGCCGGTGAATTAGTTGAGTGTCAATCCTGTGTTTTGAAGCATCAAACATATTCAGGGTCGACACTGGATTCTGAGTCACAGATACAACTAGATCCGCCGTGATAATTACACAGAATCAATCCTGCATCTTCAGGCATCAAATATGATACTATATTTTCACGATACCAGGTTGGCCGATGGCTTCCTGATTACCAAATTTTCCAGACTGGTTGTTATCTGATTTCTTCTGCGCCCACGTTGCTTCTTAGAATCCGCGAAAGTGGGGGATGGATACAATTCAGTCGATGGAGTGTTGAATTTGGTGTCGGAGAAGAAGAATAGTTGCCACACAATCAAAGAAATGACGAAAAGCATTTGTTATAAACAGTAACGAACGTTTATTTACACAGGTATACAATAATTTTTATCAAGGTAAAACAAACACCGCGAAATGAGGGGTGAATGTACTTGACTGGCAGAAAAAAGCTTCCTTAGCTCGAAGAAATATTAACTGCAATTAAGCGGTGTCAATGATGGAGAATGAAGAGGCAATTGATTCAGTTCTGAGCAGCGAAGAATGAACCGACTCGATTTTTTTGCTCTGGGTATTCTCTTTTTATGGGCCCGAATCCCGAATAATTAGCTCCTGATTGGTCAGCCAGTAGGGATTACCGGCCATTGGCTATTGTCAAAACAATCCCCGTGGGTTGCATCTGATTGGTTTAGATAACCAGCCAATTCGTCGCAGTCATTCTAACAAGAAGCCGTCTCTGTGGTTGGTTGATCAATGATTTATTACCTTGTGCCATACTTGCAGTCAATCCCGGGTGAGGCGACCTAACATGTTTGCCACGCCCAAAATATGTTTATATTTTGAAATTGAAGTAATTTTTGACAGGTCGTCACACCTGCAGAGTGTTTTGTTTTAGTGACAATTTATAGGTCAGCCTTTGCCGCTCGGGTCTGGATATCTTTATACTTAATGATTTCGGTTTACTACACCTGGTACTTAAAAATGTTGGATACCCAGAATGAACCTATTTTTATAATGGTTTAATAAAATAATTATTATCATGATTTACTTATCATTTAATTAATTTTCATTTAATTAATTTCGCCAGTCAACTTTTTGACATTTAAATGTAAGTGTCATACCTGTATCCAATCTTTCTGTTACTGTAATCTCCGGTGAACTAGTGGCGGTGATACATGTTTTATAGATTTAGCATAGGGGTTTGATAAAGTACATTAAACTGCATTTTTGAACTGCAAGTTAAACTTGGTTTATGCAGAAAAGATATTAAAATATTCCAGCTGTATTACTGGAAGCTAACATTCTCTGTCTGGAAAGAAAATTTATTCATGAAATTTAAAAATAGAAAGGGTTCTTCTCAGCACAATTATTCCACATTTACAGTGAGGTTATTCTGAGTAAATTAGACGTTTTCATTATCAGCAACCATAATCTTAGCAACATCAAACATAAAAATGACAGTGTTGATAGCAGACATAGAATGATAACTAAACGAGCACCTACAGAATGTAGTAAAGGAAAGATTCAGTATTAATTTTCAGAAATCAGAGTGTGGATTTGTCAGTAAAAAGAACAGTTTAAGATGTGAAACCAGGAGAAAAAAATTAAGAAAATTCAAAAACTTATATATCGAGGAAGTGATTTAACAAAAGACAGAAAATCGGGTATTGTAATACGAAGGTCCTTTGTATAATAAAAAAGTGCCTTCCAAACATAAACAATTATTACAAAGAAGAAAAGGATGTGTGAAACTATGAAAAGAATATTAAAATCTTATGTAATATGTGTCCTTGTATATGGCAATGAATGTTGAGCAATCGTTTGAGAAATGAAGACGAGACTGGAAGCAACAGAAATATGATTCCACGAAACCATACTGAGAGTCCTATAAAATGAATGTAATGATCAGCCAAGTTCTAGGTAATGTAAAAAGAAAAATGGCAATTATACTTAGAAACAGAAAGAGACAGTTGAAGTTTTTAGGGTACAAAATGAAAAAGTGGGGCTTGGATAATTTTAAGTGAGGATGTACATAGGGGGACAGTTGGAGAGAATGGGATGGTTAGTGTTTACCTTACATTTAAACGCCTGGAGGTTATAGCCGTCGGGGAAGTAAGCATGCGGAAGGGAATTCCACAGGTGGGAAGTGCGAGAAAAGAAACTGTTGGAGTAGAAACTGCGGTCACATTTCATCGGTTTCACTGTAAAAGAGTGGGATGAGTTGCCAATCTAGTATCTCGTGCAAACTCACATCTAGAGGGCACCAGTGATTCCAGTTCATCAGAGCAGAAGATAGTATTTATAGAAGAGGCACAGGGAAGCCACGTCACGCCGGTAAGAGAATGACTGCCGGCGGTCAGCTAAGACGGTATCAATCACATTAGAGATTCTTCGCTGTATTTTGTCAAGAAGCCCGAGGAGGACAGCAGGGGCACCCGACCAGATGTGGCAACAGTATTCAAAACACGGGCGGATGGTAGATTTTTATAAGTGCAGGATAGATTCAGACGGAAAGAATTTCCGGGCCTGGCACAGAGAGCCGACTTTCTCAACACCGGAGTTAGCAATGGATTCGACGTAGTAATTCTACTTGAGGTCCGCTGAGAGTGTCAGGCCAAGCATGCGTAGTGTTTTACTCTCTGGGAGGCATGCCTGTTCCATGCCAATGGGAGGGAGGTACGGTTGTCTGTGGTGGTTAATTGATAGCAGCTTCGTTTTGGAAGAATTGCATTTTACGAGCCATTTCCTACCCCAATCCACCACAGATTGGAGGTCCTTTTCAAGCTCAGCCGCGAGGTTCGCCTTGTCATCAACACCAGATTTTTGATCGAGGCGAGCGTATACTGTGGTATGATCGGCATACATGCCTACTTGTGATCTCATGGCATCGGGTAGATCATTGATGTAGATTAGAAAGAGCGTAGGACCTAGGAAAGAGCCTTGGAGGACACCCGCGTTTGTAGGGTAGTTCTGGGAAGCATGTCCGTTTAAAACCACTTTCAGTTTGCGGTTGGAGAGGAATGACTGGATTAAGTCCAACAAAAGTCCAGTAATGCCGTAGCTTCGCAGTTTCCGTTGAAGGCCAGCATGCCATACTCTGTCGAATGTTTAGAGATATCCAGGGCGACAGTTTGGGCTTCACCATTCTTGCTGAGAGCCTGGTATATATACTCGGTGATGGTCGTTAGCATATCAGCAGTAGACCTGGTGAAGCGGATGGCATACTGTTTGTCCGAGAGGAGCCTGTGGGCCGTGAGATGCTGAACGATCTCAGCATTGATAATGGCTTCGAACACTTTGCCGAAGATCGGAAGAAGGCTGATAGGGCGGTAATTTGCGGGGTCCGAGGGTTCACCAGTGTTCTTGAATATTGGCACCACAGAAGAAGACTTCCAGCAGGCAGGAATATAGGAGGAAGATAGGCAGAGATTGTAGAGCTTAGAAATTACACAGGAGAGTTCAGAGTCACATTTTTTTCAAGTCTATGATTGGGATTCCATCCCCACCGCTCGCTTTGTGAGGGTCAAGTTTTGAGATTATGCTAGAAATCAGCGAGGGCCTGATGTGGACGTCATTCACTTAGGCCTCTGTTCTAGATGGAAAATCGGGTGTCTGGACTCCAAACGAATCCAGACACGAATTGGTCGAGAATCCACGGGCAAATCATTCAGCCTTGTCCGCTGAGGGGATGACGACCTCAAATCCATTGATTAGTGGGGGTATTGAGGACTTACACTTGTTGAACACGCTTTTACAGAGACGCCAGAAGTCTTTGGCTCCGAACTTAGAGGATGCTATGTGCTGCTTCATTCTAGCAGAAAACAGTATGTTAGCTTCTTTAAGTATCTTTTTACACTTATTACGAGCTGAGGCGAACAGGCGAGTGTTTTGGTCCGAAGTGTGGCTACGATAAAGCCGGAAGAAGTGATTCCGCTGGGAAATGGTGGCCGAGCAAGCGGGCGAGAACTAGGGAGACGAATGGGATTTAAGCTGAAATTTCCTGGCAGGGATGAAAGCATTGATTCCAGCCTTAACCCAGGCGGAGACCTCTGATGCACAGTCTTCGATGGGAAGACTAAAAACATTGTTCCAAGGGACGTCGCAGAGGAAGTCACGGAACGAATCCCAGTCTGCTCTTTGATAGCAGTAGAATATTTTGCTGGTCTGGTTTTCTTGGTTAGGGGTGGAGTGGAATGAGATGTTGACAGAAACTTCGGCGTGGTCAGAATGTCCGAGAGGGCAGAGCTGTCTGGTGGTGCAAGGATTTGGGGTGGAAGTGAAGCAGAGGTCTAGTAGCGAGTCCCTTCCGTTAGGGCTATTGGCGAAACGGGTGGGGAAGTCCACCACTTGCATAAGGGATTGGGAGATTGAAAAATTACTGGCGTGGACACCAGCAGTGTCGGTTACAGAGTTTTCGAGCCACTTAGTGTGGTGGGCGTTAAAGTCACCAAACACGAAAATGTGGGCAGATGGCTGAGAAGAAATGGCCTTGTCGATATTGTCAGAGATGCTGTCAAGTACCGAACAGTCAGAGGAGGAGGGGGAGCGGTATAGGAAGAAGAGATAGCTAACAGAACTTAGAAGTGAGAGACTGAAGCACATGATAGACTGGCCCAGGAATTCAAGAGATGTTACTCTAGCTAGGGGGAGGTGTTCGCTGACATATACAGCAAGCCCATGCATATGGACGTTGGAGTCCTTCCTGAAGAGGGGAAGGTAACCAGGAACATAGAACTCAGAGGAGAAGTTGTCATTTACTACGCATTGACAGTAACTTTAGGGGAGACTTGAACTCACGTTTCATAAATAATTTTTAACTCGATAAGCTTAAAACCATTAACTTACACAGAGTTTTATAAGTTAAAATCATCAAGTTTTCTGACTCACTGACTGTAGATGACGCTTTAAAACTCATATTTTAAATTCTGATTATTTCGCGTGTCATTAACAAACTGACATTTATTTTTTTAAGAGATGTAACAAAGAATGGAAGGAAATTTTAAAAAATTCCAACTTTACACAAAATTAAAAATAAAAACTAGAGATGTAAACGATGGGAATATTTTAAATGCAACAAAATTGATTTTTTTTGCTTTAGTCTTCGATATTAAAAGAAAAATTTAACAAAAGGAGGTTAGAATAAATAGAATTCAATATCAATAACAGTGAAAGTGAGGACTATTATTTATAGAATAAGAGTTTTTGTGATATCCGTCACGAAGCTCCTGCAGTTATTGCTACAGAGAGCAAAAGAAGAGGAAGAAAAAACAGCGTATCTCGATATTAAGTCAGTCGATCCCAGTGTATCACTTTTTCTAGTTTCAATAGCGCATTACCCAAAATGAATGTTTAGATTCAAGTAAATATAAAAGGTGAATTTTAAAATACTATCGGTTGTTAATGAGAAACAATACAGACAACTGACATTTTGTAAATGAAAAAATCGCGAACAGAAAAATACTTAACCCGAGGAATTACAAGCCATTGAAAATCTTTTAAAGAATAATCAGAAATCGATTTGTAACGGTTATAAAGCCTGGGCAACATTTTCTAAGTTTCTATATTAGAAAATTTTAGACTTGATGGTTTTAACATCAACCTAAACAATCTGCTCCATATTTGTTATTTACATTGATATCAGGTCTTTCAAAGAAACAGGAATTATAGTAAAACATTAACGGATAAACATCTATAAATTCACAGACGTACTTAAAAAAATAGTCATGTTTTTCTTTCTTTGAGAGCTAGCTTGAGGCAAAATAATGGTATGCTCTTTTACCACAACCTCCAGCAAAGAAACATAAATTAACCTTTAGTTCATTGCCTATAGCACCAAAATATCCCGGAAAATTCCTCTGTAGTAATTCCGTGTTTCTCACCAGTAAGGGGTTTAACTGAGATACTAATTTCAGCAAGATATGATAAGCTACAGGCTGAGTTTACACCTGGGAACGCACTGTGGCCAAATATCTAGGGTAGTGATAACACGGTATCACTGGGCGGAACGCTTTGTATATTGAAGTCGAAATCCAGAATAGAGAGTACCCTCAATGTTATCGAAGACCTTTCAATATCGGAGGCTATCTGCCGTTGTTTGACCTGAAGATTGATGAACTCTGACAAGTCTCTTTACTAAAGACGTTCGATTACTTTAATGTTCTGTGTCTTTTCATGAAGTAGACCTTTATGTTATTCCACATGTTCTTGTCCATTGAAGCAATTGATAAGTTTTGTCTTTTTGTTATTTCTCTCAGACTCTGTTTTACAATCTATTTACTCAAGCTCATCATGTATGTTACACATTGCATCTCTCTATCTCCCTCTCTATTAGACTCTCCTGTGAATATCAGAATTTTCATATTTTTCAAGCTTTCTTCCATATTGCGTGCCACAGAAATTTCTCCCACATCGAGATATTAACTATAAGTTTCCTTTTTGTTACCATTTTTTAAAAATAACTCGTCATTGCTTATATTTTCAATCCATGATATCATCAGCATATTTCTGTAGCAATAAACTTGTTGCTTAAATTCTCTCATTCATATTTGAGAAGATTGTTCGACATTCGCTGCCATACAGAAGGACAGATATCACACAACTAAATCTAAGACATGCAACATATGAACGAATATCTAACGAGACATAAGATGGACCCCCTTCATTTGGCCAGCTGCGCACTGACCCTAAAATGACACCCGTTCCTGGCACTGATGAAGTTGAGTTTAGCAACAGCAACTTGAATCGTCGTGATTTAAGGGTTAAAACTTAGCGATAAAATTTTGTTTCTTCGCTTATTGTTCTTACACAGATCAAAAAGAAATATGTTCTTTGAAATAGAGCAATATATTAACCTATAGTAGAAATTTTGTTAAGTGAAATTTTTTGTTCAACTATATTTAAAAAGCACGAATAATTTCAAAAATAGCCAGTTAGTCTTCATCGAAGAGCTGTCGCGCATATCTAAAGTTTAAATACATCAGCAAAGAAATTAAGAAAAAATATTGAAACGCTTGTATACTCAGCTTCTCCCGTTTTTATCAACGAAAGCTCAAACAAAAATATCAAAGATTTATTTCGGATTATTTAACTTTGGTTATTTCTGTCTATTTCCATCGGGTTGAAGTTTAGTACGGCTATTTACTTTATTCAAAAGAAAATAGCAAATACACGAAAACAAAACCTTCTTATATCTCTTAAAATGAATTAAAAATGAATGATACCGAAGTTGGCAAATAACATATTTGCCAATCACATCTTATATAATATATAAAAATGGCCTATATGAACTTCAAATGCATTAGTTTACTCGACTAGAATTAATCCCTCGTGATAATAATGTTTTAAATAACTTAATCATTAATGTTATGTCGTATATTTTCAAGTATGTAAGGAAAATGTCACACATTCTCATAGATTCTATAATTTATAATTACTACAATTTTTGATAAGAATAGTTATCAAACAGTAGATTCAAGTTTTGGTGTTTTGTGAAATTCTAAATTATTTTAAGTAGAGTCGATTGTTTTTCCTCCCTTTAATAAGCATACATATCCTCACGTTAAATTTCTATCTGTAGTATGTATAGATTCAGTTAATAAGGCACAAAAGATACCCGATAGTACTAAATTCACAGAAGTGTCTCCTCTATATTTTGATATTAAATTATATTGACTTGGTGCAAGTATCGCAAACAAGGACATGATCATTATCGGAGCAGCTTCCTATTAACACTTATATTTGAACTACTAGAGTATAGATAATCACAGAGACCACACATAACTTTCATAAATATGTCCTATACAATTTTTAAAAAATATGAATATTGAGTAATTGTAATGTAAATTCAAATATTGTTTAGGAATAACTTTTATTTAAGCATTGATCTATCGTAATATTTATCAAAATCAAAATAGTTTTGATTTTACTCTTCTAAAAGTGGCGCAAATGAAACTAATAAAATGGTAATTATGACATTAACATTTTCCTCATGAGTAAATATTCAAGGTTCATGACCGAGCTGCCGGTGTCAGTTGTCATTATACATCAAATATCAAAAAAGCTTTGCATGAAAACAGGTTTCTTAAGTCTACTAAGTGCTGTAAATCTTTTCACATCTGAAGGTGGGTACGTTCCTTTCTAACATTTTCCTGAAAGTAGCGTGAAAAATTGATTATATCAATATTCTCTATTTGATTAAAATGTGATATCCATTTTACTAGTTGCCTGTTTTAGAAAGCGCTCAAGTGATGCGTTGTCTTTATTCTCAAGCGCTACACTGTGAAGTTCAAAGATGATTGCTCTTCGCTAAGACATAATGCTGTAAGCTGAGAAATTAAAACTCTGAAATAAAGAAAGCTAATGTCAAATGAATGACATCAGCACACGGACTAAAAAATATACGTTTTATTTGTTAAAGTAAAGCGCGTGTTTTTGTTTAAGTTTAGCGCACAAAAACTAAAAAAATGACAGTGAAAAAGATTTTTCTTCTTATCATTATTTACATTGTCCGAACTGTTGTCTTCATTTCCTTGCAATATTCATATACACAACGTTTCAACCGTTGTACGTTCCGGACTTCTTCAGGTAATTAAAATTTCGATCCGAACGCTTTATTTCGATTACCTGATAGAGGCCGAAGTTCGAATTACCCGAAGAAGTCCGAAGCATACAAAGGTTGATACGTAGTGAATATGAACATAACAATAAATTTGAGGACAGCAGACCGAACAATGAAAATTTAAATATTACCTCATCTCAGAAGTATAGAAAGTATTATGAGGATTTCGTTTAGCTCAGCAGTTTGGTATGTTGGAGCATTTTATAAATATAACATTGTCAACATTTCTCCTCATCAGCTTGTATCATACATGACACAAGCTAATTGGCATATATTTATTGCCCACTAATTTATATCCTAAAGAAGTAACGCTTTCATGTAAATGAAAATTATTAAATTACAACACGATATATTTAAACCAAATGTAATTATCCTTTCTATGAATAAAACTATTATAATTATATTCATTATTACATTATTTTATCATCGTTGTTATTTGTATTTCGTTACTGCAAATTGTTTGCTAGAGTTGCCACTATTTTTTTTCGTTTGTTTTAGTTATTGTCAATTGTCAAATTTATTTGTTTATCTCTTTTGTTTTCTGCTCAGTAATGACCATCCTAGATAAAGCCGAAAGATATTTAGAGAATACATGCATTCGGCTTGCAGAAAGCGTGCAGCATTAATAATTTTATATGGATATACAATCATCATGCTATATGGCTTAATTATTCTAGTGTTACTGATGTTATCGGTATTCAGACTTTCAAACCTTTTCTTGCTCAGTCACTCAGTCAAATAGTGGATTTTCTTAAGCAACATACCTTTTCTCCTAACTATTGTTGAGCATCGCAAATTTGTCGTCTTGGCTACTCAGATCACACTGTTTTAACCGTTGGTATTTATTCTGAACCATCTATTTATTCAGAAACCTCTTATTTATAAACCTCTTATATTCAGAAACCTCTTATTTCTAAAACTGACTTCTCTTCCCAATGTACTGATTTTGTGACGTTTTGAAAGATTCCATTTCGTTTGATATACTTAAACTTCCTAATATTTGTGCCATAGATGTTTTGCCTTATGTTAAAACCTACATCAATGCGTTTTATTTTTTCTGGAAATACCAGATATAATCACAATATTCACATTTGTTTACACTAACCCATTCAGTCGCTGTAAACCACAGGATTCAATTTTTTTCGGCTTTACTAACGTGGTAGTTTCAAACAAAACAGAGGCTTCTGTGTCTGCTCGTAATAATGGAAAACCTGCACTCAAGGAGTGTAAGTATTTGTTTGCTGATAGATTGAGTTCTGGTGACAAATGGCTACTCTGTGGTAGTTCGATAAGAATATTTCTTATCTCCCTTCTCTCTTCACTTCCCCCAGTTAGAGTTATTAACATCTACTGATAAAGCAGAAGACTTTGCTTGTAAGTTCTTTTCAAAATCTACTCTTGACTCATCTGGTGTAACTTTGCCTGAACTTCCAGTTACTATTGAGTCTTTTTGGGTGATATGCATGCACCTCTTTTCATGCTTTCTACGATCATCTCTAAACCGATTCATCAAAAGGCAAGTGGACTTGATAATATCCCTGCAATATTCCGCAACAGTGTGATCTGAGTAGCCAAGATGGCAAATTTGCGATGCTCAAAAAGAGTTAGGAGGAAAGGTTTTTGGCTTTTCTACTTTTTGGAAAACTTCTTCTGTAGTTTCCGTCGTTAAGCACTCAAGCGAACCGGCTGATCATTCTAATTATCGACCTTTTAGGATTCTACCTCCGTTTGGAAAAATACCAGAGGCTCTGATTTACTTTTAATTGGTTAAATATATCCCATCTCTTGATCTTCTTTCCGATAGGCAATATGGCATTCTCTTCTTTAGTCCAAATATTTATTATTGCTGGTAGAGCCTATACAGTTATGGATAAGAATGATAAAGATCGGACTTTGCTTTGGATATTACGAAGAAATTAGACTAGATTTGGCATACACTTAATCACTGGTTGAAAGTTTATGGCAATTCTGTACAAATGTTTGAATTAACAAATAGCAGAATTCAAGTTGTTTTGAAATGCCACTTTTCTAAATCTTTTCGCATTAATCCAGGTGTGCCCCATAGAAGTCTATCCTTGAATCTCTGTTTTGCCTTAATCTTCTTCAACGATTTTCTTGACATCACCAGTTATAAAAACCGTATTTATACTCATAGCAATTATTTATTCTGTAAGTTTTATTTGTTCGATAATGTCAAATTGACAGTTGATCTTAAAATTGCCAAGTAATTAAATGTTAACTCTTATTCTTCTATAACGGAATTGTTATAATATAATCAATTCAGATTCTACCATAGTCTACCATATATCTGCATAATTGATTCTAATCTTGAAAAGAGTGACTCCTTTTGCTTTCACAGGCGAATCATAACATGAAGTGAAAAGATTATATTGAATCAATTGCTAAGCTTGCTACTAAGAAAGCTTGTTAAAATATTTTTCTCGACATAATCCATTTGATATATTTATATGTTAACAGTTCATTCATGAAATGAATATTTCTGCTGTAGTTGTTCTGTTTAATTTATTTTTAATTTCAAGATTCTTAAAAATCCACAGAATAATCTGTAATTTATTGGTCTTCACCTGATATCTCGGTTTCAGTCACATTTTCACCGCCGTAACCTAGTTTCTCTCTGCATTTTCTATAAATACTTTATGGTGATTGTTATAATCAACCTTACTTTATCGTACTCATAATTTACGATTTGTAACGCAGAAATATCGAGATTTAATCGTAATTTCTATTCTCACATTTCCAGCTATTTTTTTAAAGATTTAAAAGCAATGTCAATCGCTGTTTCTGTTTTCTTATTTCTTCTTTTGTTATTGTTTAATCTCTTTAATTTTATTTTCAATTATATTCTCTCACACCCAGTAACACGTTGCGGTTTTTATTGCCTTGCTTATGGTGAAATGATGACAAAAAGAGATAATACTCTCGTGAATAGATGTGCAGTTTAAAACAAATTGATTTTAAAACAGAGATTGCCAGGAAAATTGATAACACTCTGGAAAATGACCTTTTTGATCGTGCTCAGCCTCTGCTTATTATTGAAACACCTATTTGTGGTGTTCTCTCTCTATTTCATTGAGCTTTTACTATAATATGTTATAGCTATGAATTTTAATTTATATAGACTCCTTTAATATTCAAGACTTTTGTTTTGCTCCAAACACTTGTTCAATGTTTCAGAGATTCGAAGTGTTTTACCTTTTATTTATAATCCTTCCATTTTCTCCCATATTCAGTATTATATCTTCCTAATTCTTTTTCATACACTTATCATTGATCTTATTAATTAGATCGTCTTTATTACTTCTGTTAATATTGCCCTTCTACTTAGATTCATTTTTCCCTCAAATTACCTCTTCTCCTTCGTGTCTCCTCCTCTTTTCAACTCTTCACCAATCGCTTATAAAAGATTCCACAGAATACACAGTCTTGTAATGAAAGCATCGATTGGATAACGTCTGAAAAAATAATGAAGAAAGGCAACCGCACTTACAAAAATCTGCCTATAAAACACATTAGTGTTGGCCGCTAGGAAGTTTCAGGCATTAACTAAAAAAGAAAAGAATGAACACAGAAGCCGAAATCCGCCTACTGTACCAAGGTTCTTGATCTGACAACAGACTCCATTATTAAGAATTTTCATCACCAAATGTATCTTTTATTTTTTCATTATCCATAACCTTGAGGTTGTTAATAAATCTTTGAGAAGCAAATATTCGTATTATCCTTGGATGTTTCAAAAGCTTAAAACCAACACAGCATTTTGCTGTTTCACTCAATGGTCAGATCGTTTTGTATGTGTGTCGTTGATTAAACACTGAAAAACGTGTATATATTGGCGGAATGGCAAAATGGTTGTAAAAAACGAAAGAGCTAAGCACCTGAAATCAGTTAAAGTACGTAGTTGAAAGAAAATAACCGAGACTGTAACAAAAAAGGGCTCAATAGGTAATCAAAGCAGAAAAAGTAAATAACCTAAAGAACTAACAAACCTACCTAGGTTTCACCTAACCGAATCTTTAGGGAAGGTTGGCAAATTTCCTAAATTTCCGTCACATGTTTACATTTGTTGATATTACAAAACAGAATATCTACTTAAATACGAGTATCGATAAAAAAAAAATGTTCAAACAAATCATTTCAAATTGTCGGTTTTTTATAACCATGTTTCGTTAATCTTCGTTAATTTCCGTAACATGCTTACATTTGTTGACATTACAATGCATTTCAGATAAATCAAAAACTGTGTTATATATGCTTGATTAGAAGCTGGTTTGCACTAAAGGTACTTCGTGCTCGAGAGGTCCAAGACGTGCTAGATCATATGTTAGCTTCCCCTATGTGGATAGGGGTCGCAGGTTCGAGTCCTGCCGAATGACGCACATTTTCATAATAAAAAATTTATCGGAAATAATCAGACCAGTAGATAAAAATATATAATACTTTTTAATTAAAAACAGAATAAATACTTAAATATCTACTTGGATAGGAAGTAAGTGGTAAACACTTTTTATTTAAGATATTGGCTCTGCTTATTAACTACATTTGATCATGTATAGATTACTTGTTTTTTTACAAAAACCTTTTATGGTTTAACCAGTACCTCTTTCACTGTTCTATCCTATATATATATATATATATATATATATATCAAAATAATAACTAAATAGACTCTGTAAGTATGTAGGCTGTAAATTTATACTAAGATAAACCTTAAAAAAAAACACTAACAAACAGAACCTAATTCCGTTATAATCCGGTGCACTTAAGCGTCGGATAAATGGGGAGAAAAAAAAGAAAGCCGCGGAACAAGAACAAAACATTCAATACTACGCAGTAAAGAAAAAAAAAACCCAAGCGGAACCAACCACAAGAAAAAGTGCTCGATACAAAGTACAAAAGTAGAGCAAAGACACACGAAAAAAATCTAAAGCGAGCCAAAACGTTGGCTCGCTTTAGATTTTTTTCGTGTATATATATATATATATATATATATATATATATATATTCAAGTATAGGTAGGTATTGATGGAATAAAATTCCGTATCCAAAGAAACACTACTGTCAAAAAAGTGGTCAGAAAGATTAGAGCGAATAATATTTCTTTACACTTTATGCGTTAAATATATTGGAATATCACTAAAAAAGTATCTATTTTGTTTCGACGGTACCCGTGTGTTATTAAGTGATTAGGTTTATTCCATTTTGAAGTGTTTTGAAAAATTCAAAATTACCCAAAACTTCTTAATTAGCGAGGTATTGTTATATTGAAAATGTGGACCAATAAAAAAAAGTAATTTATAATTTGAAGAATATGATAAAAGACTCTATAAACAATTTATTTTGGCCATTAATATTACTATTTGATTAAAATAGAGATTAGCATTATTTAATCAACTATTAGCTTCATTTTTTGTATAAAATTATTTTCGGGGTAACTATAAAATATTTTCACTAAAACCTAACGAAAACCTAAACCAAACTAATGAAGGATGACATGGAGTGTATATTTCTTTCTTCTTGACCAGGACCAAGTATCTAATGTTTAAAAACAGCACTAATTATTGAATCGGTTTCTCTATTTGAAAAAGACCTATTGGGAATTATAAATGGAATTAATATGTTAAATCTGATAAAATCGCCAATTTCTATAAGTTATCCCCCAAGGATTATGACACCTTAATTAAAAATAATTTAACCAAAAGCTATAAGAAAACTGACATTACCAATTTCAGTCTGATAGATAATATGTTGTCAAATCTATTACTGCAAATTATGTATACGCAACCGAGTCAGTAAATTACAAACTACGGAAACCTATGTTCTATTGAAATACCATAAACCAGACATTAGCGTCAAGCCATCTAGACGTTTAATCAATCCGACTAGAACGGAATCAGCCAAACCATCTATTGTGGAAAGATTTTACAGTCTATTAAAAGCACCCACCCGCTATGGATTAATACTGGGGATGTTATTAACTGGTTTAAAGTTATCTAGAATAAAATTAATTGCACCTTTATACAATTTGATATAATAGACTCTTATAAAAAGACATTTCCAGTTTGGCTTTGGAGTTTGTACAGGAATACTCCAATATTTCGACCAATGAACTGAATGCTATTTTAAAATAGCATTCTGATCTAAAACGACGAACAATGGACTAAAATGACATCTAATGGATAGTTTGTAATTTCAATGGGTTTTTGGATTCTTCTGAAGCCTCGAATCTAGTGGGATTATTTGTTATCTATAATTGAGCTGCTTATGAATATGTGGCTACGGAGAGTATAGGTTTATACAGAGATGATGGATACTGATTGTAAAAGATTCTGCTAAAATTAAATTTGATCGTATTAGGAAAATGATAGATATAGAATTAATATGACTGAGTCTTAAATAAAATAATATTTTAGATATCACTTTCGACCTTAACAATAAGACTTTTCAAATTTCTATGATGGTTAACTATAATACAATTTATATAAATCCTAATTCTAACCGTCTCCCCCATAAGTCATTATATACTTGTGTGAAGTTTTGTGAGAATCGGATAAAAATTGTGGATTTGTATAATGGACATACAGACAGATAAACAAACACACACACAAACATCTTGCCTTTTATATATATATATACATATATATATTATATTTTCTGCACTATTGTAAGAACTGTAACCTTGAAACTTCTGAATATCGTTTCTTATATCTTTGTCTATGAGTGTATCAAATTTGATTAAAATCGAACCACTCCTTCTATAACCCGATTTTTTCGATTTTCGGTTTTCGATATTTATCGGGGGTACCTCGACACAAAACCTAGCTAATAACACTCGCAAACGCTTAGAGTACAACTGTGTAAATTTTCAAGAAAATCAGATCAGCCGTTTCTGAGTCTATAGGTAACGGATGCACTCACACAGACACACACACACACGCTCAGACAAAGTTCCATTTATAAATAAGTTTAGATTTACATTACATATAATTATATGTTATTATTATATTAATCACCTGTAATAAAAATAAATCAATAACACATGAGAATAAACGGCAACAGTAACAACGTGGTAAACATTGAATGACAGAGAAATAGGAATTATTTATCTTTTGATTTAAATTAACATATTGCAAAATAATAAATTGGATGAGAAAACTGCTTTTTTTCGAGCAAAGAGACACACGTACGAACCCAGTTCTAATATGGAATTTTGAGGCGTAATTCAATCCTAATTTAGGTGAGGTACTTGGGTATATAGATTGAAGTGACCGTAAGTAAAACTGTTTTTCATGTTGTAATTATAGCTTTCAGCTATTCACTAGGATTAAGTGATTACAAATTAACTCCAAGAAACAAAAGAGAAAAAAAGCGAACCTTTTCAGTATGTTGAGGGAAAACGTTCAAAGATAATATACTGCATTAACTTTTGAAGAGTAGGACATAAAGAGAGACAAATGTAGTGAGTGATAATAGAAAACAACATACATGAGGAAAATAATATTTTAAATTATTGAAAGACATAAAGGATAATATCCCAAATGCATTAAGAGTATTGAAGATGGATACAGCGGATATATTGACTGAAAGTTGTGATAAACATCAAAGCCAAATCAGAACGTCAAGAAATACGGAAATGAAGTGGGCAAAACAAAATAATTTATATTACAATGAGGTTGGAAATAGGTAGAATGAACAGTCTTATAAGCAACAAAAAATGTCCTTCTACTAAGAATTAATTTTGCAGTGTAATCACCTATGATACTTACAATTTCATAGATTTTATTCTACAGGATAATAGAATTATCGTCTATACTCGAGTATAATGCGACCTTTATAGAGATAATTTTGAAAATAACCTCAAGGAGGCTGATAGGACACCTAAAATTAACTTCAAAATTAGGTCTTCAAAAGTCGCATGCTACGCGACTATTATAAGATATATTTAAATGTAGCCTGAAAGCTAACCAGTTTCTTATTCTATTCTTACATTTGTAATCGAAAGTTTTCTATATAATAAACTTCGTAAATCAATTTTCAAAGCAGTTGTTAATTTTTGCATTAATTAATTAAAATAATTTATAGAGAATGTATGATAAAATATAAAACCCCAATTATCTAAGATAATCATAATGTGCATTTGACAACGTTTGCTATATACGTTATTAAATAATTTGCATTATATCTTTGAAATATTATATATTGAATCTTTGAAATATATTGTTTAGTGTAACTTTCAGTGGATGCTGCCCTTTATTATTTTTAAATTGTTATGTTGCTGTTAAATATTTTAACCTCTTTTTCTCTGAAAATATATTTTGTAGCTCTATACACGTATAAACGACAGTAGTAACTTCTGTTGTTTACACAAAGAGACAACGTAGGTATTAATACTGTAGTTATTAATATTTTGTTGCCATCTTTGTTCCAGTCATGAATATGCCGTGCTTTCCATGAGAATATTGTTTATTATTCTGATTTTTTTTTTGTTTTTTCGAATTGTGTTAAACTTATTCAGATCACTCTACAAGATCAACTTGTTCCATGTACATCTGTTTTATTTTCTGGTGAGAATGGTGACTGGACAACCAGTAAGCGTGAAATTGAAAGCTTTCAAAGACCTGTGAAATTTTTTGTGGGTGCATATAGCACAAATGTAGTATCTGTTCACCATATATATATTTATATATATATATATATATATATTGTTTCTAACAATTTCTCTCCAAGCAAGGTATTGCACTGCCACTATTGCGCAGGGTGTTACATAGGGGAAAATTATGAGAAAGAGTGGTTAGTTATAGGATATGTCGGGAGGGTGAGAGACGGATGAGGATACGAGGATGGAGGTTGGGAAGATGGGAGAAGCGTTTAAGAGAATGGATGCGAGTTAGTCTGATAAGAGGTGTCTACTGACCTTACATTTAAATTACTGGAGATTGTAGCTGTCGGGGAAGCAAGTATATGAAAGGGAATTCCACAGCCGGGAAGTGCGAGAAAAGAAGCTGTTGGAGTAGAAACTGCGGTTACATTTTATCTGTTTCACTGTAAAAGAGTGGGATCAAGTATCTCGTTCAAATTCATACCTAGGACGCCCCAGTGATCTAAGTTTATCAGAGCAGAAGTCCTGAAAGCTTTTATAGATGAGGCATAGGGAAGCCACATCACGCCGGTGAGAGAGTGGCTGCAGCCGGGCTGCTAAGTCGGTGTAGATCACATTACAGACACTCCGTTGTATTGTGTCAAAAACCCCGAGGAGAATGGCAGAGTCACTCGACCATATCTGGCAGCAGTATTCAATACATGGGCAGATGGTAGATTTATATATGAGCAGGATGGACTCAAACGGGAAAAGCTTCCGGGCCCTGCATAGAGAACAGACTTTCATAGCAACGGATTTAGCAATAGATTCGATATAGTCATTGCACTTGAGGTCCGCTGAAAGTGTGAGGCCAAGGAGCTGTACTGTTTTACTCTCAGTGAGGCTATCCTGTTCCATGTTAATAGGAGGTAGGAGCGATTGTCTATGATGGTTAATTGATAGAAGCTTCTTTTGGGAAGCTTTAAAATTTCTTACCCTAGTCCACCACGGACTGGGGATCCTTCTCAGACTCTGCAGAGAGGTTCGCTTTGACACCCACACAGGATGTTTGATCGAGGCGAGTGGAAAATGTGGTGTCGTTGGCGTACATGCCTACATGGGATCTTATAGCATCGGAAAGATCGTAATGTAGATCAGAAAGAGCGTAGGACATACGATAGAGCCTTGAGGGACACCTACGTTCGTACGGTAGTTTTGGGAAACATGCCCATTTAATACTACCTTCAATATGTCATTAGAGATGAATGACTGGATTAGGTCAAACAAATATCCAGTTATAACATAGCTCTGCAGTTTGCGTAGAAGGCCAGCATGCCAGAATTTGTCGAACGCTTTGGAAATTGGAAATATCCAGGGCAACGGTTCCAGCTTCGCCATTCTTGTCGAGAGCCTCTTATATATAAAAAGTGATGGTCGTTAGCATATCAGCAGTAGACCTGGTGAAGCGGAAACTATACTGTTTGTCCGAGAGGAGCCTGTAGGCTGTTAGATGGTGAACCACCTTGGCGTTGATAATGGCTTCGAACACTTTGCCAGAGATCGGAAGGAAGCTGATAGGGCGGTAATTAACGGGGTCCGAGTGTTCTCCACTATTCTTAAATATAGGAACTACAAACGAAGACTTCCAACAGCAGGCAAGCAAGATGCAGATAGGCAGTTGTTGTAGAGATTAGAGAAGACAGAGGAGAGTTCAGGGTCGCATTTCTTCAAGATTATGATTGAGATTCCGTCCCCTCCACTCGCTTTGTGATGTTCAAGTTTTGAGATTATGTTAGGGACCAGCGAGAGAGTGATGTGAATGTCATTCAGTTGAGCCTCAGTTCTTGGTGGGAAATAGTGTGTAGATACTCCAGACGAATCCAGTATCGAATTGGTGGAAAATCTGCGAGCAAAGCATTCAGCATTATACGCTGAGGAGGTGAGGACCTCAAATACATTGATTAGGGTGTTATTGAGCTTTTACTTTTGTTAAGCACGCTTTTACAGAGTCGCCAGTAGTCTTTGGCACAGAAGTTACAGGATGCTATGCGTTGCTTCATTCTAGCAGCAAACATCATCTAAGCTTCCTTAAGTATTTTTACGCTTATTACGAGCAGAAGCGAAAAAGCGACAGTTTTGTTCCAACGCGTGGCTTCGATAAAGCTGGAAGAAGTGATTCCGGTGAGCAATGGCGGCCGAACAAACGGGCAAGAACCAGGAGGCGAATGTGATTTAAGTTAAAATTTCCTGACTGGGATGAAAACATCGATACCAGCCTTAATGTAGGAGGAGACCTCGAATGCACAGTCTTCAACGGGAAGACTAAAAACGTTGTTCAAAGGACGTAACACAGGAAGTAGCTGAACAAATTTCAGTCTGCTATTTGGTAGCAGTATGATATTGTGCTGGTCTGAGTTTCTTGGGTGGAGTGGGAGCGGAATAAGATGTTAACGGAAACTACCGCGTGGTCAGAGTTTCCGAGTGAGCAGAGCTGCTTGGCAGTGCAAGAGTCTGGGATGGAAGTGAAGCAGAGGTCCAGCAGTGAGTCCCTTCCATTAGTGTTATTGGAAAAACGCATGTAGAAATCCACCACTTGCGTAAGATATTTGGATTAAAAAATTCATGGTGTGCACACCTGCAAGATCGGTGACAGAGTTTTCCATCCAATTGGTGTGGTGGGCGTTAAAGTCACCAAACACAAATATATGGGCAGATGGATGAGAAGAAATGGCTTTATGGATATTGTTAGAGCTGTTATCAAGTACTGAAGAGTCAGAGGAGGAGGGGGCGGTAGAGAAAAGTAAGATAGCTAACCGAACCTAGAAGAGAGAGGCAAAAGCACAGGAAAGAATGATCCAGGGGTGCAAGAAAGGTCACCCTAGCTAAAGGGAGGTGTTCGCTGACATAAACACCAAGCCCATGCATATGGACATTGGAGTCCTTCCTGAAGAGGGGAGGTAACTAGGAACGTAAATCTCAGAAGAGGGGATAGAAGGGTCAAGGTTAATTTCACAGAAAGCTAAGATATCAGGTGAGTTACTTTGAAGGAATGATTCTACGCTGTAAAATTTAGTGCGAATATCTCGTCTGTTTGCGAAGGAGGCGCAGACATGTTTGGGCGTTTTCTGATTAGCTGGTTTAGTTTTGCTATTTTGTTTGCATGTATTCATAGTGATTTATTTGGAGAGAGAGAGAGAGAGAGAGAGAGAGAGAGAGAGAGGTCTACAGTAGAATCAGTCAGTCACTGTATATACCATGTTTAGTATGGAGACTGGCGCAGCCTGCAGCATTACGTGGCCTGGGTTGCCCACCGGAGGTTCATGCAGAGGCACGCGTCCATGCGTGATATGGCATAACAAGGAACCCTGATATTACTCAACTGCTGATCAGAGCAGCCTCTCAAGAGTTCGGGCTCTTAACTACCAATCTGAAGCAGCAACCAGGAAACTGCCAACCTGGTACCGTCAGAATGAAGAGGCGTTGCCACCATAATCACAAACTGCAAAGAGCTTCTGACTGAACTGGCACTAAGATCGAAGGAGAAGGGAAAAGAACCGGAAACCTCTTTCCTAAACAAGAAATAAGGCAAACACCATTACTCCTGTTCAAAAGAAGAGGGTGGAGTGTGAAACTGGGCGATAGTAGGTACTATCTTGTTCAATTAGAAAAAAAACGAAAGAAAAAGAAATCAAATTACTAAGTTTTAACTTAGTATGAGCCGAGAGGATCCTTCAATGCCAAAATAATTTACAGGACCTTCTCTATCAAGTTTAAAGACCATGCAAAGACGAAATAAACAAGCATTTGGCTACCCCAAAACGGCCGACTCATTTTTTAACTGTGTCGACATATGTGATTTCACAGCATCACTGGCGGACAGCTTCCGATACTGGAGTCAACGATTTAGAGAGAGATATCCTACGGTGGAATCAACTGTCAACTATTCGTGATCAAAGCAACGAGACATAAAATTGGAGGATGTCGGATGTGGCATAACGTGGAGTGTGACTGACTTCGCAATTTTGCTCTGCCCAATATTCGTGACCCTTTAACTCAGATACGTGGAGGAATATAATTAGATGCTCTGCTACGCAACAAACTTTCAACTTCACCTGAGACTGATGTTGATACATTAATAATGAAACAACGTTTAATTTTTTTTTTAATTCTAAAATATCAAGTCATGGGATATGTTACACGTTTTGATTCAATTGCACTTATATGACCTTCTCATAATTACCAAAGCATATAAAATAGTATTAAAACAATATATTTATTTGTACTATCATGTAGCTTACTAAATTCTTAAATTCTTTAAAGTTTTAATCCAACAAAGATTCATTACTACTAGGGAAGTTATGTTTTATGTGAGAAATGTTGATGTGCTTTCTTTTTAATTTATCTTTTTTTTTAATCGGAAACTGAATTAACCATTTTGCTAAAACATCAACACCAGTGAAAAGAATTTAAGAAGATTAATTGAAGTTACGGTCTTAATTTTCACGACTTTAGTTAACAGCTAGAGAAGCATTTATAACAGTCTCGGAATGGATTCATTCAATTGAGTCGTATAATTATGCAAATCGCTTATTAAAAATTCATAATCCCCAAATCTCAATTACATTGATTTTATACCTTTCTATCCGGACCAGAATGCTTGTTTTGGTTGTCATACTTTCTGTGTTTCAGGCTTTGTCCCGGTCGGTCATCTTCAAATGACTGCTTTTGTATTATATAACATTTGTGAAATTTCGCAAAAAACTGATGATTCAATCCGCGAGAATCGTCTGTTCACATTCCACCTCCCTTACTTTGACGATATTTTGTACCACTTAATTATTTATCACCCTAATCAACCTTACTGACGATTTTCCGTTTCCTCCACATAACCAAGATATGTAAAATTTAGGCACTAACGGATACAAAATTAACTTATAAATGCATATATTAAAATGAACAGTTTGATCAGCTAGGTCATGCGTATGTACAGATTAATTTTTTGTACAAATCATGTAAGACTCTGTAACGGCCATATAGGTGGTTGGACACTATGACGGCCATGAATCAGAAGGTGGGATACTATGGCGGCACTGACTCATGTTATAGGACACTATGACGGCAATGACTCAGGTAGTAGTACACTATAACGACTCTGATTCAGGTGGTGGGACTTGTTTTTTAGTGAGTGTCCTGTCTCAGTCGGAGTTTAAAGATTCCGGTATATTAAAAATTACGTATAGTCAAATGCACTTGGTGGCACTCAATTTCAAATAGTAAATAAATTCACTTTACGTGAATCGTCAGTTCGTACTTATTAATTAAGAACTTTCCTCAAAAGTCAAAATTATCTTTCAGTGATATCAAACCTCATTAGAATAAGAGTTATGTGCATTTTTGTTAGAACAGAAATTTTACTCTATCCATAATTAGAGCGTTTTTTGAATCTTGTTAAGCCGAAACTGAACAAAGCGAGAAACTTAGCGCCAATTTATATGCGAAAATATTCAGCGGACATTAATAGATTTTCACTACAGGATGAAATGAATTTCATTTTTAATAGACTCTTAATTTCAACAGACGTATACCGGATGTATTAATTTCTCTAAAGAAATAAAGCTTATGCACTGTCTAATAACAATGATGAGTACCCAAGCTTAATCTAGACATACTTTAGCATATAGAATGAACGAACATATCAAGAAAATAACTGATTGTCTGATATCTTGTATTATAATAAGTGATATGAAATTAATGTCATCTTTAAAAATCGTTGACATAATCTAAATAATATAATGTGCCTAATAAGATTGGATATTTTGTCGGGACAGAAATTTTGACGTAATCGTAATTCTGCACTTCATGCTTTTTCTTTTTGCCTGATAGGATTATCAGTTTCTCAAAATTCTACACCAGAAAAAAATATGACTATTTTTGGTTTTTAACAGAGTTGAATCTGCATAAAATAATATTTAATTCAGATTTAAGAAATATATATTTTTAATAAATTTTTAAATGGAGGATTATTTATAATATATTTATATGATTATTTACTTTTAAATTATGTTCTCATTTTATCATTAGAATTAGTATTATATATTTAATAGGTAAAATATCAAAACACAAAAACTTCATTACGAACATGTTGGATTGCGTCAACGTAGTTAAATCAATTTTCTCTAACACATTATTAAGGGGTCTCAATCCGTTATTTTCCATTAATAAATATGAAAATTTGTTTTAAGCCTTTCGAGCTGTAAATTTTGAAACTGCAAACAATTATCTGTTGATGAGTAAATGCCAAAAGCCTCTGATCTGAATAAAACATCACTATACATTTCATTAACAAGAATATAGCTAAAAATATTTAATCAAAGAATGATCAAGCAATGTTGTAACGTCGTTAACTGATAGCATCAAAAATCAAAATATGCAAAGACTTGCAAATAAATTACTTTTTTTTAAGATTTAAACTGTCAAACTCAAAGGTTTTCATCTCGATTATATTAGATATTGTCTCAAGAAACATATAACTCAACTAAATGACGGTAACAAACTTCGTTCACCATTATTAATTTAGATTATATGATACACTAAAAGGTTATATCGAGGAAACTTCATGTTTGACACTTTTATAAGAAATGCTTAATGTGGCAACAAGCAATTTTTAATCAACAGTCGGCATTTCGAACCGAAACATTTATTTCGTTCAGTGCGACAGGTAGAATCTAGTTCCGCGTGTCATGTCTATTCAAGATATCCCAGATTCAGTTATTTCCCTTCCTTACCACGAACAGCCTGTACTTTTGATTTAACTTTGCTATGGCCAGTTATTGAACTCACAACTCTTTGGGTCAAAGTTATTGGATTATCCCAAGGAAACATGGACTAGTAGATAAAAGTGTCACATAATATAAAAATTAAATTTAAAAAACTAAATTCTAGGAGATGAATTTAGAGTGGTGTAATTCGTAATTATTATTAATAATAAATATTCTCTAGGAAAAGAAAGAAAAGAAGAAAACAAGGCAGTGAAAGTAAACAAACAAACACATAAAATAACCTATGATAATCTGGGTTTATGTATTTGAGTAGTTCTTTTTTTAATAATATTTTAGTTTAATTATTTCTCCTTATGTAATATACGTCAATTTATATTATACTCTTGATAAATTAAAAAAGTACCCGAATATTTAGCATTGAGTGAGGTTAAGTTCCATTCTCTTAAACAGTCAGTTTACAATATGCACCAGATGATTGCGTCGTAATTAAATTCCGAGACGTTCCACTGACAAAAGATAATATGCATATTTATTAATACATGATCGTTACCTGTGTTATACTATATTGAGCACTGTTTTATTAACACCTACATAATATTATATATATATATATATATATTATGTGTGTGTGTGTGTATACTTGAGTGCATACCTATATATATATATATATATATATATATCAATTAATTCACACACACATACAAACACACAAATATATGGCGTCTGAGGGAGGGAAAGAAAGAGTGAAGGTTACAGAGATAAAGTTAAGAGACGCTTAAAGGTGCAAGTCATGTATGTGTCTTCTTACATGACAATAATTATATACTATTTGGATTTGTTTTACTGAGTACATCCCTCGTACATTAGGCCTTGAGAACATTTACGGGAATCGTGTGAAAAGTTCGTATCCTGAACAACATAATATAATGGGATGTAAAGAAATTACATTTATTTTTAAACATAGTCTCCCTTGCGAGCAAGTAAATGCCACCATTATTGAAGTGCGTCGGTTCCATTATTGAATTATCTTTCATTCTCTTAATAACAAAAAAAAAAGGTCATCAAAAGCAGATATGACTGCATGATAAACGAGATACTGGTTCCTTGCCAATTGTTTTTCATGGTGGAAAACAGATAGATGTCATCAACCAGTTGAAAACCATAGTCACGTATAGCAGCCATTGACAGTGTTGTGGAGCATTACCCTGATGGAACAAAATCCCATACGACAGTTTTTCTGGGTGATTGGTCTTGGTAGATTTTTGTAAATTTCTCAGCAGTTTGACATATAACGCTGTATTGTTAGCGTTTCCTTTCTGAATATAGTCGATAAACACAATCCATTTTGCTTCTCCAAAAACTGATGCCATCAACTTCCCTGAAGATCAAATTCTTCTTTGGAGAATATTTGAGGGGCTATTCTTACTTCATGGATTGTCACTTTTTCTGAAAGTGAGAAAAGTAACAATTATATTGGAATAGAAAACATTCAGTTTCAAATGAATCAGCCTCAGACTATACAATAAAGACATTTTATTTGTTGTTGTGAAAACGTGTGTTACCTTTGCTGATACGGATTTTTCGAACAAAGAGTGTGACTACTTTTCCAGGATGAAAAAAATAATGACCAATAGAGATCTTCTTATTTTTTAAATGTATTGTTTTAAATAAAAACTTTTCTTAACAAATACTTTCTGAATTTAGTATCATTTGTAATTTTCAGGCAAATAGAGAACAGGTGTATATCTTGAGCGCTCATGCTATATTTGCTCTGCTGAAAATCCTCGGTGAGATGAACAAGCGATACCAAAAATGTCAACCTCCAATTTAACATATTTCTAAACAATTGATTTATTTTTATCCAATATTTTTATTACTGCAAACGTTAATAAATGGCGTATCTATTTCAAATGCGATGTATACATTATAATAAATATTTATATATATGAGAGTTGGTGACAAAACGGAAAAGTTGTAATTAATCTAAAATCCTCAACATATAAACAAACACTTCAGCTAGCTCCAAAATAAATATACTTGTTATGTGGTAGCGGTTTTCTTGTGACGTCCTGATGAAATATCTTATAATGGCTCTGTCTGGGATTTTTCTGTAGACCTTTTAATAAGCGTAGAAATCAAACGCAATTTCAAATAACGTCGTCGAATATTACGTGATGTTTCTAGAATCGTATTGAAACTTATTAGTTCTATAAGAAACATTCGTTTATTTCAGTCGATTAAAATATGATGTTATTAAGAGATAAGTGCGTTATAAACCACTTTCTAACGCACCCACACACACCTACACACGCATATATATATATATGTTTGTCTTTGCTTACGTCTCAATATAATAACTTATATGCATGCATGCATTGTTTAAATTATAATCTTTATATTTTCATTTATTATCACATAAATTTTTAAAGTGAGGTTAAAATATTTTGACGAACAACTACAATTTCTAATTAGAATGAAATGTGTTTTTAATATCATATTCCAAATTTATAAATTTTGACCTACATCAGACACGTTCAAAGAAAATCTCCGCATAATAAAATGTTTCTAAAAGAATTGCATGTTTCACAAGATTTTCTAATTTTACGCCGTTTGGATTGTACGAAATGCCTATATTAATACATGCTTCTTGCGATATCAATAATACTTTCTAATTAATGTAAAAACTTCCGATAAATTATTCTAATTTTCTTTTCGTAAAACATTCTTTGAAATTAGAATAACAAGATTTGAGACGAGTTTTATTCTATATATATGATGTTAATTCTATTAGAAAAAGGATTTGATTTTAATTCGACAATTTATTATTTCATTTGTTATAATAAAGAACCTTCCTTTTAATTTTAATCAGTGTATATTATGGCTATCAGGTTGCGCATTCGAAAAGTCTGAAAGGAGCAGAGAGTTTTGCTGAATACTCATGATAGTCGAGAGGTAAAAAACATTCCATTAAACGATGTTTTCTCTTAAAAAGTGGGTCGCAACTTCGATCCCAACTTGAGAGTGAACATTATTTATTAAAATATCTCGAATGCGGATAGGTGCAATGCTCTGTTTAAAAATAAAAATGTAAGAAACGTCTATTTGAAGCACAAGTATTCACTATCATGACGTTTGAAATGAAACAAATGACGTTTTATGCATTCACCAAATTATATCTCACACGGATATATTGCCACATAATTTAAACAATATAGATATAAATTCAAACATACGTGAACTTACATGCGTGTGAAACTGAGATGACGTGAAAAAGAATATTTTCTCTCTGTTGATATTGGCAAAGACATAATTATGATCATATATCTGGTTTCTACAGGAATTTCAAAGAAAGTAAAAAAAATACTGCTTTGTGTAAGAGTTTTTGGACATTGAATCAGTGCCATAAATATGGAAGGGCTGAGCATATATAATTACTCAAAGAAAATTTATATGCCTTAATGAATATTGGATAAAACCAATTTAAAAAAAAATAATTTGAAATTAACAACACGTGCAGAACCATGCAAATTGATTCTGTGTGAGAAATACAGGAATAATATTTAGGCTGCTTGAAAGTGAAAACGAATAAAGATGTCTGCGTGTAAACAATGCATTCACCAGTTTACACACGTATGTAGCTGTATTTCAGATACTGTTCAAACGTCCACATATTTGTGAATTCTTGTGATATCTCCCGTCCAAGTCGAGAGAGAGAGAGAGAGAGAGAGAGAGAGAGAGAGAGAGAAAGAAGGAGAGAGAGAGAAAAAGAAAGAGAAAGAGAGACAATTGTAAACCATGTCTGATATTTAAATTTAATTCCGACAATTTAACGTATACTGCCACTGGCCCTGATCTGGCGACTCAGATTCAGTGTTTTTCTCTCTGCCATAATGTTACTTCACTTTCTATAAATACTTTTATGCTAATTGTTCGGATGACCTCTTTGCTATGGTGTCAAGACACTTCGAATTTAAACGCAGTACTTGACTGGGACCTAGGTCCTACCAAATAATAATTGCGCTGGATATATTGAACCATAAATCCTATGCTAGTCATGTCTTTTCTAACACTTCTCGCTTTTCGAACTCATTCCTGTCTTCATGCATTCCAATCAATTTTAATCTGCAAAAAAATAAATGCATTATCAACAGCTATCAGCTGTTCATCCAATTACTCGTTCTCTGTTCTCTGTTCTCGCTCCTTAGCAATGTTTCTCTTACTAACTCTTCCCCATCCTGTACCACCTTCTCGGTGGTTTCTCTGCCTTGCTTGGGGTGAACTCTATAAAAAATACATTTATTCTAAATGTATGTTTCTGCTTGAAAATATATAAAAATATTTATATGGAATAAATATGGATTAAACCAAACAGAATGATCAAATATTGGATAAATAAATAAAAAATTATAAATTTTCGGAAATAAGTTATGGACGACAATTTTTTGCTATTTAAAATGTTGTGGTTTTTGTTTTCATTAGTCAGGTAGGACTTGTGTGTTTATGCGATCTTATCAGCATTCCCACATTAAAAAAACAACAACCAGAAGATGAAACTTTACATGTTAGGCCCAGTGATTATTTTGGTAGTCATGAGTTACAAAAAATACAAAAAATACTAGAAAAACCATTAAAATGCTATAGAAAAGCATTAATATCGAATATTTCAATATGAAGTCTCGTAAAAAAATCGTTACTACACATTAGGTTTATAAGTCCTAGAAATTCAGTTGTTGTTGTCCATATGGCCCAGTGGATATAAGTGTTGGTTAGTTCAAGTAACCTTCGCCAAAAATTTGGAGTTGAATAACAGGTGAAAAATAAATTAGGGCGATAACTCATGTGTCATGACAACCAAAATAGGCTTAGCATAAATAATGAGATTGATTTACCCCATTGATCGTAATAAATGATTTGGTTCGAAATTACTGGCACCTGAAGAAGACTGGGGGGTACGATGACCAAAATGTCGTACAAATGGCAACAAAGACGAGTAATTCTTCTTCTATTTACTATGTCCTTTCAGGATGTAGGCGATCATGACCTTCCACGTATCCCTAAACTTGGTAGTTTTTAGCACGCTTTCTCCTGTTACCCCACCCAAACCCCGCTCAGGCCCACCTTCTCAGACCCTTCAAATTTGTTATTCGCTGTTTTTGCCTGTTTCACTTTCTCTATATCTGACCTGTGAGTATCAGATGTTCTAAGCCGACATTCATTATCACAAGTTTCAATAATTTCAGCTGCCTTTACTTGATGCTCAGTATTAATTTCTTTCCGTTTCCATCGTTTCTAAAACCTCATCATTGCTCACATGTTCGATTCATGATATCTGCAGCATCCTTCTGTAGAACCACATTCAGTTGCCCTCCGGTTTTAGTGCTTGTTTAATAAGCCAGGGTGCAAGACGTAACTAGTTAGTTTGGGCTCCGTGTTTGGAATGAGAAGTTAGACAGAGATTAACTGGGGAAAGTGATTTGAATGACAATTTGAATAATATGGTCAGATTGAAACGGACGTGCTGTCAGAAGACAATTGTGTAAACCCCAACCCAGAAGAAATTGTTAGTGAAGTAATTTTAAAATACTAGCAAACTGTTGACTGTCAACAGCTTTGATTTGTAAATTTTGTATTCATTCGATATGTATAAACCAACGCCGTGTTGTTGCTGTCTTAATTATAGTTTTCATTATATACTTATCCAACGCGTGTCTGAGCCAACATCCTCAAGTGACAACAAGCAATCCTATTTTGCTAATCGAGATCAACAACACAACGTGGACGGAAACGACCGAAGGTCAGGAAGGTCTCATTAAGTTATAATAAACCCAGAAATGTTAACTGCTTCCAGAACTGTTGAGATGTATCTTCATCGAAGACATTCTGGAAAAATATAAATTTTGTCTGCTCTATCTTTTTCCATTAAGCTTTCTACCAATAGTTTACTTTGATGTCTCAGCTTTTCAAGTAATATTTTCTAATACATCGATGGGGAATATAGAGTTTAATATATTTAAATAGCCTGAAAACAACATAGGCGTAATCATTTTTAAATCACTATACAATAATTAATTTTAAGATACGCCTCACGCATCCGTTGTATTGCATGAGCTAACATTGTTGATAGCATTGATAGTTCAGGTCTATACGTGACTAAGTGAGCTAGTTCAATATGCGATCACACATTGCACTTGCTAATGCCGTCGATTTCAACAGTTGTCTTCATTCTTTGATCACAGTGCAAGTTTGTTTCACATAAGCCCCGATATTTTGTAGTAATCCCAGTACGAAGCAGCCAATGCATAAAACGTAACCACATTTTGTCTATCTCCACCAGATATTTCATGCTAGTTTTGCGACTCATACTCCCATTTGAGATTTCCTTTCCTGGGACATTTAGCGAATTTATTATGAACATTCTAAACCTGTCCAACCATACAATGATTTCTAATTCCTGGCTATACATGGGAATGTGCGACGAAAATAGTCCAATAATTACGACATAGTTCTGTATCGTTCGTACTCATTTATGACTGGACAATTGCTGACACTTTTGCAGTTTAATGACTGAGTTTGGCCGCAGTACAGACCAAAATGTTAACATGGACTTAATGTCTCAAATTTACTGATATTGCTTGTAACATATTTAAGCTACTAAATAATATCTTTCCGCCGAATAATCAGCATTGCTTTTGGTTCAAAGTCGCTACATCTAAGATTACATATCATTAAGGCCACTTTTACTTTCCGAGCGTTACATTGCACAAAGCGCATATATGAGTCAAGGATTTTTTCACTTGTACATTCTATGCATTAAATGATATCAGATCAATGCTTTCAAGTTGGTCTATTTGAATCGCGATACGAACATTGCACGCATAAAATAATTCAAGGTAAAGTTTCGTTAATTTTCTACAGTTGGTTTCCTAACCGCCATCATGTTGCTCTTCACACACCCTTCTGTCACATCAATAAATAATCGAAAGAGATTATCGTTCAAGCGTGTATCACGTAGAGCGCTCAACTGACTTAACAATTAATTATAAGCACATATTTTTATATATTTTATAAGCTGTATAAAATTTATTAATGTGTATTTCAAATGTTTACATATCCTTTTTTATTTAGATTTTAACATCATTGGTTATCCATCGTAAACTCTTTTACATGTTTATGTTTTAAAAATTTATATATTTTTTTCATTATGATGTTTCCAATTTGTATTTAATTTAACCCTGTCGCTTCTAGAATAATTTATTGAATAAACTATACTTTTTATAATGCGCTATATATAATTGTACGATAAATATATTCATGTAATATTTACTTACAATTTTTTTTAAATTAACATATTTCTCAGAATATAATCTAATGTTACTTTTTAATTTTTACGATATTGTTTACGTTATGTAATCTACTATAATGTAACAAGAAATGACTGAATTTTGTTTTCAACGAAAAATATTTTCTCCATTGCTTCCGTAAGTATTAAACATCACTGGTAATATGTGTTCTGGCAAACATTAACTAATTATCGACAATTGTTTACAAGGGTTTGCTTATTTTATTAACTCATGTTATTCCGCCACTGTAATTGTGAATTATTCAATACCAGTTTTTATAACCACATTTTGCTCAATATACATTCTGATACTCAGAGAAAAAGACACGGGGGCAAATACATGTATGTATCATTTTTTGCTGATCTGTTAACTTGATTTAATCTGATAACTGAAGAATCTTTCCTATCGGCAAAGCATAATATCACTTACAGCTTCAAAAAATAGTAAAAATTCCCTGAGATATATACTAACATGTATACTGTTTTTTATAGACACTAATCTCAGAGGTTAAAAGAAACATTCAAATTTAGGAATTTTATATATTTGGTTTTAAGCGCACGGAGATTTAATTCAACATTTTTTGTTTTTAGATTTAATTCAACATTTTCTGGTACAATTTCCCAACACTTGTAATATTTTTCATTTACGATGAAAATCTGTAATCGATAATTTGATACATGGTTGTTTTCAGAAAACAATACTGCATTTTTAAAAAATTTTACATCACATATTTTGTAGATATTCTTCCGTGTAGACATAAGGATATACTTAAATAACAACAGATATTAGCTGATGGCAATTATACTGACAAGCTGAATGTAATTCATTAAAAGAAACATTAATGAATATAGGTAAAGAAAAACGAAGGTGCAGTTATATTGTAACAAACATTTAAGAAAATCAGCCTTTTCTCTATATGCGTATTCACTTCTTCAAATTTTACTTGAACCCATTTTGCATTGCACTTCATGACAAGGTTGCACTCTCGTAAATAATTCTAAAGAAATAAAAAAGGTCAGTGATGGTAAATAATGTAACTGAGATCAAAGTTGCAATAAAATAAAAAGCAGAAATAGAAAATATTATTCACTTTCAAATACGATAAATTTAGAATAGCTTATTATTGTATAGAAAAAGTACAAAATTATTTAGATAGAAATTTGTCATTCTTCTTTGAAATCAGACGATCTGAGAAGGTCGGTTTTCTAAACAGCCTGAAAAATATGATACAAAAAATACATCATGAAGTTAGCTTCATATGAGGATAAATTTTATTGTCGTCTTTAGGAAGATCGTGAGTAATACAGGCAACGTTTTTATTCACACACTAAAATATATTTGCATTCATTATAGCAAAAAGGTAACAAATAACAACTTGCACTTTTATTTGCGCCACTATAATGGAACTTATAGAGTAAAAAGTTGCTAAAATTATATGTCAAATATACTGTCATAATATGTTCAAGATTCGATCTATACGAAGGAAAAGATCTTTAGAATAAATTCATGCTGAATATAGACAAGCAGATTGCGACAAATAAATAGGTCAATACGATAACCAATGTAAAGGTTGTATACTAAAGTATGAATAATTTTATTGCTAATTAATAAAAAAGAACAATACAAGTTTATTGCATTTGCTATTAAATTAGCTAGTGCGAAATGCAAACAAATTATAAAAGACTGACATATCAAATATAATATTATATATATATATATATATATATATATATATATATATGTGTGTGTGTGTGTGTGTGTGTGTGTGTGTGTAAGTTTGTGCGTGTGTGAAAAGTGTATGTATATAATTATAAATATCAATATATATATGCAATTTGTTATACATGTTATATTGTTTATATATTATATATGTGCGGTACTTATTTAAAAGCGCTCAATATCAGTGATAGAGCGGACATATTCACATAGATAGTTGTGAGTTTATAACTCTGGGTTTCACGAGCTTGCTATCGTCAGACAAACTGATTTTTTTTTAAAATATTAGCTATATGTAAGGCTGCGTATATTGGTGTATTTTTGTGGAAATTGAAGGAGAATTTGTCGTTATGACAGACACAGACATATATACACATTTGTACACCCATTGACGTGCGCAAGACACACACACACGCGCGCGTCCGTCCACTGGGACACACACCAACATATATGCGAACCGTATGGGGCTCGGCATATATATGTATATGTGTGCTGTTGCGCACATACATACGGATTCGGTTGGTGTATTCGAAGAGTGTAGCGATGTCAACGCGCGGACAGTTGTCGATTTCTCGTACGTACATATGTACGTAAAATGGGATCTGTGTGGAACTATGATAGGTAAAAATTTCTATTATTTTATTTAAGGCTGTACTGTTGTTTTTTTTATTTTAAAGTCTGATATTAGTTTGTTTTTTGTGGTTGCGCATATTTAAGATAGATAATAATTGATAAGGTAGAAAATACTGAAAAAAATGCACCTGCCGACATTACAAAAAATGCCGATTTTACCTATATAAAAATGTAGCAATTATATCTCATACACGACAAAAGAACGTACTAAACATAAGATTAGAACTGATTTCTAAATGCAGACATGAAAATAAATACCTATTATCACAATTTATAGCAAACCGATAAAAAATAAACCCGCTGATACCGTAATCCTATCAATTATTTTGTAGTTCAAAATACCACCATAATAATTGCATTTATTGGTATTATCATTTTTCCACCATTACTAATCACTACTACCGCTTTAAAATAACGATTCGCTACCACAACTGTTATTATCATCAAATATTACTATCAACAAATTAATCCGCAAATATTCTTAAGGTAAATTACTCCTCTCTGCCGTAGTAACATTAATACCACCACATAAAAACTAACAAGCATTACAAATTAGAATTTCTACCATTCTGTCATGACGACAAATTTTCCTCCCACTGCCACAAAATATACAAATATACGCAGCCCTACATATAGCCAATTTTTAAAAAAATTAATCAGTTTGTCTGACGATCGCAACAGCGTGAAACCCAGTGTTACCAACTCAAAGCTATCTATCTATCTATCTATCTATCTATCTATCTATCTATCTATCTATCTATCTATCTATCATTCCAAGTGAAGAGGACTCAATGTTTTTTTTTTATATTTTGAGTGCTCTGGCATTTATTTTATTATAAACAGTGCTCAATATAATGAGTATTATAGCGCTTGATATAATATAATATAATTATATGGTTATGTCAATTTTACATTGCGACATGGAAATTTCTATGTTTCGAGAATAATTCTCATCATCAGGCAATGTTGGTGTTGTTGTGCAGATGATTTACATTTCATTTAAATGACAAATACTTTCGGTTTACTGTGAATGTATGTGGGTGTTTTGTGTGTGTGTGTGTGTGTGTCTGTGTGTGGCTAATCAGAGTGGATATTCACTTTGTGTTTTGACCCCGGAGAATTTCTGTGCTAACCAACTTTTTTTCTCTTTTTTTCTTCTTTCTTTGACCCTATTCTTCCCTTGTCTATTTTATCTCGCATTTATCTGATCTTATCCTTTTACCTGCAGTTTTATTACATTTTATCTGATGTTTTTTTTTTAATAGTAGTATCAATATTCTTTCTCGTCTTGTTATGTCTATTTGTTAAATAAAAGATTTTTTTCCAAAAAACCCCGAACTGCTATTTTTTCGCTCCATCTATCAATTTCCTGTAAAGGAAAACTAACTTATTCTATTTTTGGCTTTATTTTTATCTTTATTTTTATTTTTACCTAATTCGTCAGTTAGCATGTTATTTAATTTAGGTTTTATCCATTTTCTAATGTGAATAATTTACAATGTCTACATATGACATTAAACCCCAAAGTGAATCTCCATTTTGATTAGCCACACACACACACACACACACACACACACACACACACACACACACACACACACACACACACACACAAAAACACCCACATACATTCACAGTAAACCGAAAGTATTTGTCATTTAAATGTAAATCACCTGCACAACACCAACATTGCCTGATGATGAGAATTAATCTCGAAACATAGAAATTTCCATGTCGCAATGTAAAATTGACATAACCATATAATTATATTATACTATATATATATATATATATATATATATATATATAATTGATTTTGGCAGAAATTAAATTATATATTTTATATTCACCAGATAAGCAATAATTGTGAGAATTCAATGGATTTATGCATTTCTTAGAGCAAACATTTTCATCACATTTTATTCGTTATAATATTCGATTCTGAAGTGTTCCACCAGAGATGTTGTTTAATATATTAATACAAAATTTTACATTTCTTTTATTGACAAAGTATTTCCGCTTTCTTGCTGCTCTGTCACCAACAATCTTTAAAAAGTGTAATGCAATAACTATTACAATATTTTGTCTTCCCGAATTCTTTAACTTCTTGCATCTTGCTTAAAGTTAAATGATTAAAGATAAATAAAATAACTATAACTGAAAATTTCAAAGAGAAAAAGAAACGTACTACCGAATGAAGAAATCACTTAACGAAAATCCTAAACTATAAGTACGTTAGACAAAATTCAAGTTGAATTTATTTTCTGTATCACGGCAAAATTATTAAAATATCTATTTACCACAGTATGCGCGTTTTAGTTGTTGTAACAGCAAAGAAGTGTCGACAGGCATAATATTTCGTATTCTATAAAAAATTGAAAAGAAAAATTGGCACCGATATTCTAATTGAACATAAAATGTTAAATGCAATTGAAAAGATATAAATCTACATTTTCGATTATATTTTTCTACGAAGAATAGCATGCTAATGTGTATGCGTTCGCTGGACAGAGCAAATTTTGGCAAAATGCAGACGGAAACTGCACCCGTAATATGTATCGGCAACAAGCAATGAATTTTTAGATCACACGGTTCGTCATGTGTTAAGTAGCAAGCAAATGCACCTGGAAATATGATTTTATAAAATAATTTGCTGCGTCACATTAGATCTAAAAAGTCAGTATGTATCATAAAATAAAATATTTAAAGTCACTTATATGATCAAATGACCTGCCTGTTCATCACCCACTTCGAGTTAACCATTATGGAGTGGTAAGTTATAATAGTGAAAGGCAATTTAACGTTGGAGGTGACCAACGGGTTTATATTATGTATAAAACGAACTGGGTTTCATATGAATAAAGAAAAGCATCACAAAATCTATAGGATAACGATTTTTATAGCGAGTTTATAAGTAAAACATACATTCCATATTAATACTTATTAAAAGTGCCGTCATTACATTAAATTTTATTTCAGTTCCCGTGGATTTGTTCACAAATGTTCTATAATTATACGTTTTGATTTCACAGTAAATCCCTAAAGTTGTTAGGAATGTAAGATATTAATAAATTTGCAAAAAATATCATTTTTTTACATTTTAAATTTTATATATATAGTCTGCTAAAATTTATGTATATCTGAAATATCCTGCATATTAATTGTAACACTATATCCTGGAGATTATGTTAATTCTTTTAAAGGTGATGTAAAATTTAATGTGGCAGCTAATCACATTTACACACGGATATCAATATTGCAGCATATAGATTCTTACAGTTACATGATTCTAATAGTATCATGTATATACAGAAATTGTTTTGAACTTCAAAGATATACAGAAAGCTGATATTTTATATACAAACCGACAAGAGGTTTAGGAATTAAGTTATAAACTTAACTTAACCACGAAGACAAACGTTTATATTTATGCGTTCGCGCAAACATAATTTAATTCAAAAGTTTAATTTCTGTCAGGGTGAATCTGTCAAGCACATTAATGTAAGACACTGACATTCTATTGAATAAAACGCGTTGTTTCCTTTTACGTAAAATTCTCAGATTACCACGGAGTGGAACACTTTCCGAATATTTTAAAATCTTCTTGTTTGTTTTTAATTTGTTTAAATATTCCTCTTCTGAACATTCATTATTTATTAGAGGTCCATTTGCATAGTATGACTAAAATTGTTGTTATTCTATGTTTCAGGTATGTATACAAATAAGACGAAGACTCTGATGTCCTGGTGGTTTATCTTTGAACGTTTTTTTTTTAACCGGAGACGAAGAGAAAAACATCTTATAATTTTTGGAAAGAAAACTCCTGGTTCCCACACAACTTGGTTATCTTTACGTTTTTGATTCCTTATCACAAGGGGTGTTCAATCAATGGATAAAACACAGTTTTGCAAAGGATTCAGTGTCATATTGCCTTGTCAATTTAAATAGAATAAAAACAGGAATATAAAAATTGGAAATAATGAGAATCCCTGAGTAAATCTACAATATAAAAAAGAAGAAATATTATAGTCTTGCTTGGAAGTAAAGAATTCACAGCCATCATATATTTACTTATTTTGCATTGAATTTTGTTCATACTCCCTTATTCGCAATTTCTTTGCTGATCTCTTTGTTCAAATTTTATTTTCGAAGGTGGAAAAATATTGTTCTGTATATTGTTGCTTGGTATATATATCTAACAATCAGCATATCGTTGCTTGTTTCAGTATATATATATCTGAATGCGTTATTTTTGTGTGCATGAATATACCGCAACAGGAACATAAGAAACGAGAAATGCTCTTGTCATATTGATTACATCATCAAAGAAACAACGAACAATAAAAATTAATTTATATTCTTTTATATAGATAGAAATTCTCTCTCTCTCTCTCTCTCTCTCTCTCTCTCTCTCTCTCAATCTCTTTGTATATATAGCGCTGTACGTTTGTATATTTGTGTGTTCGCTATGCTGACTTAAATATTGAATTGAAACAGCTATCTTAAAAAATAAGATTAAATATATATCCGCGGTTATAAATATATAAATTAGATTTCAGAATGACCTATATTCGCTTTATTAAAGAAGATCCTCTAACTGATTCCACCATAGTAATTATAAATAATTAGTTGTGGAAATAAATATAAAAGAGAAAAAGGCTGCCCACTTAATGTAAGGCTACAAGAACATTGCAAGTCTGTAACACTAGGAGAGATAGAAAAATCAGGGGTAGCTAACCTCATATAGAGGGAGAAAGGTGATCACCGCCCTCTAAGTGATAAAGTTGAAACAATAGATAGAGAAAGTCACTGGAAACTACGTAAACTTAATAAATCAGCACATATGTTAGGCTTGAAAAATCTCTTAAGCCGACCAAGCATAGAGAGGAACACACTATGGCAACCAGTAATACGAAGTGCCAAAAAAGTTTTTAGTGCAAAAAAAAAAAATCAATATGAGCTCTGGTAAAAAATATACTAGAGAAAACCAGTATCTCCAAAAAATTGCAAAATGAACTCTGGTAAAAAAGGGTTATTGGACATTAGGTTAAAATTGTAAGAAAGGGTTCGGATTGAAATTCCTAGCACCTGCAGAAGGTCGGAGCGTACAACGGCCGAAACGTCGTACAAAATGCAAAAAGATGAGGACAATAGTCCAAATAATGTAAATACTGTAAACCTCATCAGAAATATAGATAAATATTAATAATTAATGTAGAACCCTATTAGATGGACATTACATTTGTGAAAATATTCAAACTGTGCGAATTATCCAACTGGGGTATGGAATATAGTTTTCTGTTCGTATTTTTACTACCAAAAATCACTTCAGTTTCTTTAACTATTTTATATACCCCTGAACATGTTTCCTTGTAAATACCACAGGCCTAATGCAACAAGCATAAAGTTAAATACTATATTGTTTTGTAACGCATTATAAAACTAAGAATTTCGAAACTTACAAAAATACAGCAGTTATAAACAAGTAACTTGCAGGGTTAGAGGGAAATAACTCCTAAATACCAAACGCGTCTTTACACAAGGAATGAAAAGGATATACCCCAGTGATTTGCAATGAAAATACCAATAAGGTAGCAACGTTTCCTATGTGAAAATAAAGCACATGGGTTGAAAATACTTAATCAATTACAAGTGCGAACTATGTCTACGTTGTAAAGTAAGTATTATAAAGACATATCATTAAGCCAAGGTAATATTAACTGTACAACAATTCATGCTTACTGGAGTATATTCAGGATTTGCTGATTAAAGGTGGAATGTGGTTTTGCAGGTATTAAATATTAGAAGCAATATTTCTATTGATTTAGATCCGTAGTGCGATTAACTCGTAAGTTCTGTGATGATTTTATTATCAAATACATCACTTATTCTGCGTGTAATGATAACTAAGATACGAGTAATTGGTGTAATGGTAGTAGATCCATATTGTTTGTAACTCAGTGGGTTGTTTTTGTTGAGATCATCATGATATTTCTTTCGATGATTTCGATGAATTAAAAAGATTGCTGGTTGACTGAGGAGACTGATTATCAATTCTGATATACGGATGAGTTTTCTAAGAACTCTTGAATACAAGGCAGGCAGCTAAAACTGCAATTTGACGTTAGAAACCTTTTCACTTCAGGCAGAAATAGGTTAAACCAATCGGAGAGAATTGTGGACTAATATTTGAAAGAATGATTAATACAGTTGAATTCATTGCATTCAATACGCACAAGGGAAAGGTATTAATCCGTTTCTTTCTTACAGTTATGGGTTAAATAACAGGACAGATTGGGTTCTATAGCCTTGGCTGGCAAACAATCTAACGCAGAAAGCAATGGCAACCTAGTGCGGGATAATCGTCTGCCCAGTCAGTCATGTCTCTTTCGAGACATGATCGCCCAAGTGTGTTTCACGTATGGCACTTAACTGACTGACTGATTAATACAAATTCATTGTGACTGGTATACTCCGGATAGTCACAGTAGTCTAAAGATTTCCCGAGTTGAAAGAAAGAAATTACAAACCTTGTGTTTCGTGAGAGCGGGAAAGGCAGGTAGGGGATTTCCCGTGTCGAATTAACGTGAACTTAGAAGAAACGTTAATTACAAAGAACTTATCTGTTTATATAAACGTCTGACATGAGGTAGTATTTAGACTATTTACATTATTGGGACTTCTGTCCTCATCTGTCGTCATTTTTTGTATTTCGTCCATTAATCTGGATGTGGTGAATGTTCATGAAGCCACCCACAGTGAAGTAATTTTGGTAGTCAGGAACAGACTAGCCTCAAACTCATCCTTCAAAGAACATATCAGTATACCAATAGTGATCCTGGGAGAGATGCTGACTTTCTGTATACAACAACATACTTCTGAATGTGATCAGACATATATCGGCAGGGTGAAGGCTTAATAATGGGATCAGCATTATTATCATCATTGGCTATCATATACATAGAATAAGTCGAAGAAATGATAGTAAAACCCACATCACGTATGCAAATTCTAAGGCTGAGATGCCTACATGACACCTTCGTATACTAGCCACGATAGGAAGAGGTCCAGCTACTATAGAACCATGTGAACTCAATAGGAATATCGATACAGTTCACAATGGAAAAAGAAAGCAATAATAAACTCGCATTACTAGATGTACTAACATTCTCGAAAAGGGAATGCGTTCAAGGCACCCGTATATCGTAAATCAACATTCACCAGACAATACCTTAGATTCAACTTCAACCACCCATGCAATGTAAAGAAAGGAATTGTCTGCTGCTTGAAACATCAAGCATAACTCCGAGATTGAGACCCAGGGATATATGAACGAGAAATGGTCAATATAATAAATGCCCTACAGCCTAAAAACTACCCAGGATACATGACAATAGCTCCAACACACATAGAGGGGAAGGCGCTTGAGGATAACAACATTCAAAAAACAGCTTCTGTCTGCCTATCTTATGTGAAGGGATTATTAGAGAAAATACATAAGATGTCTTTTATATAACATCTGGGCGAACTTCAAAGTCGCTTTACACTTCCCAGATGCCTCTCTCAAATAAGACATTCAATAGAGGGGAACATGACTAAGGACCCTGTTTGCACCATTTCATGTAATTGTGGAAATAAATATTTAGAAGAAACCAGTTGCTCCCTTGAATCTGCTAGAACATTGCAAGGTCGTAACACGAGGGAAAATTAAAAATCATGCGTAGCTGATCAAATATGGAGAGAAAAATATCACATGAAATTACAAAATGATAAGGAATCAGCGCATATGGTAGGCTACAATATTTTTTATGTCCCTCAAGCATAGACTGGAATAAAATTTGGAAAACTCAAAGACGAATGCTAGATGAAATTATAAGCTTGAATATTGCAATATGGCATCTGATAAATAATGGTTGCTGCTACATTAGGTTTATAAGACTTAACTATTCATACACGGATGATCTCAAAGACAAATGTTCCTGTAGAGAAACCCATTGATTAGTTAGTTCCAATGACTTAAAAAACAAAGAATTTAAATTAGAACGATTGAGTTTAATGAGTGAATATCTATCTATTGTCAATATACATTTAAAGGTAATCTGATTTTAAGCCTTGCACTTACAGAAAGTTCTGGGATTCTATTGAGGCTTTTAGTAATTTAATTTAGAATATGAATAATGAGCTCTTATTATGATGAAATGAAAAAAGATTAGCATTTTCATTAATAAAACATGGTAAACTACTTCCCCAAACTTCTAGCACTCATACAGAAAGAATAACCATAGCTGAACATTTTTTCTAGCGAAACACTATCACTAGTTTTATAAAACTAGAATTATAATAAAAAAATCTGTTTTAATTTTTGTGTAGGTAAAACCCATGCAAATGTGAAATTGTGCGATAAATCTAATAATAGACAGAACAGTGACCCGTGTTGACATATAATATCTGAAAAGAAATTTATGAAACCCAAGAAAATACATAAAAATATAGTACAGATACTTGCTGAGAACTCTTCTTGGGATGTAAGTATAAAGTGGTGGGCAGTAAAATCCCAATAGATAAGAGACAGCACAAAATATGACTCTCAGGTCGTCCAAACACATCGTACTCACGGATTAGGAATAAAGAATAAGTAGTGTAAAAAGCGGTTGCTGAAATAACGGAGGTGATCGAGAAATTGAAGCGTGGGTAGTAGTAGATGAGAATTTAGATATATGAATGGAGACTTAGCTTGTAAAGTAACAGCCTATTATTTAAGAAGTTAAATCAATTATACTTTATAATTTTTTTATAGCTAATACAAATAAAAACAAATTTCAAAGCTATTCTTCATTATTTATTTGTTATTTGTCTATAATTCTGTGATGAGATAGTATTTATATTATTTACATAATGTGGACACTTGTCCCAAACTTCATTGTAAAATTCACATTTCGGTCATTGTACGCTCTGGTCTTCTTCATGTGTGTTGTGGATCTTTGTTGCCAATTTGTTGTGTAGTAGTTGTGGCGAACTTCGCTGCAAAGTTGTAGTGAGCGGTTTGGCCGGAAGTAAAACACGGAACACAGAAGGTAAGTTCAAAACAGTGTATTAGTATAACAAAGTAGTATTAGTACAAATTAAGTGTTAGTAATTAAGTAAATAGAAATCAGTAAGTATGAATGTTACGCTATTGATTGCCTGAATCGTAGCTGGATTTAACTGCGCACTCCTGCGTACCTAACTGCTGTCAACAGCCTATAACAAGAACAATGGTCTATTACTCGTAGAAGGGCACCGTAACAGTGCTTTTAATTTCGTACCGAACCATTTATTTTGATCACTAGTGTATATTATTCATGTTCTGGATGTCATGTCTTTTTTTCTATTTAACTCAAATCTCCAAGTTATTTTTTTGCCACTGTTCTTGAATTCACAACTCTTTGGATCAAGTCACTGGATCTAACCAACTCTTTTTTCCAGCAACGCTTTTATCTTCAAGGACACATGGAGCAATGAAAAAAAGTTATGCACAATAAAACGTGGATAAAACGTCGTGGATATGGCAATAAAAACGCGGGAACGACGTGAATATAAACATCAGGACAACAATTCGAACAATGTAAAGAATTTGGTACTTATTTACACTTATTTCATGCAATGTTGGCGTTGTTCTGCATAGTATTAAATCTATGCGAAAAAAAAAAGAATAATAAAAATTGACTATCGTCAAGCTACCCAAATGGTCAGATCCATATATTTTTGTACGATTTTAGATAACGATGAAATACGCACATTTCGTGCATAGCAATTATTTTCTTTGTTAAGATATGAATAGTTTTTAGAATTTAACAAATAATTTTTCGATTGAAGATTTAGAATCTGCATCAAGTCCGTTTCACATTCTTAAATAAAGATTTTTAATAACGGAATCTTTTCTTTGAAAATTTTCGATAAAATATAACCTGCTGGTTGGGTAGGAATAACAGCTGAAGCGGAAGTTTTCAAAAAATTAATAAATTGGGGATTGTTTATTTTTAGAGATCCGAGAGTACTGGAAATATTTCTCCCCTTAAATTTCAATAACCTCGTTTAATAAAATCTGAGACAATATATTCAACTACAATTTTGTTTCTTTATCTGAATCGTTTTTTCCACGTTTACAGACCATTTACATATGAAATAGTGATTTGAAGCAGTTTAAGCAGATATTCAAAAGATTATTTGAGAGAAAAGTTTTTAACTCGTACTCAATTTGTATGAGAAAAATATTTTATTATCGAAAGTGCAATTGAAAGGGCATAACGATTGACATAATCAAATGTCAAGGTCAAATATTGTGTGCACAGTTTTATAAGTTCACTGTTCTTGATTTAATATTGAAGTATAATTCTTTTTATTTTTTAGTGATATTTAAATGTGAGATTATTCGTTTCATTCTCTGTTGTATCACAAGCGTAAAAAAGAAATGCATTTCATTGTGGTGGTGATAATAACGTAGGTATACTTTATAAATTCCATTTTATTTGTTTTTTTCCTGATTTTTATATTCATTTTATTTTGTTTTTCTTCCTTTATCCTATTTAATCTATTTTTCTTTTTTCGATTGCTACTGTTGTGTTTGCAGTAATCCCAGGACTGTCCTTTTGTCGTGAAGCGTTACTTTTGATATCTTATCGGAGACGAAATGTCGCAATTCATTCGTCGATATGCATCATCTTCGCTTTTACGTTTGTCGACGCTTGGGGGCTTAGACCAGACGATGAGTCTTTACACTTTCGCTTCTGAATTCGACCATCACTCTCTGCATTTTCCCTTGATAATTCAACGACGACGACATCATGCAAAGTAGTTATTATTAAGTTTAGCTTCTGATTTTTTCTGTTTTCTTCTATGACCATTTCCGTGAATCTAACTCGAAATCCCTATGTTTTCAGAATGACTTGCCCATATCACCTCTCTCTCTCTCTCACTCTCTCTCTCTCTCTCTCTCTCTCTCTCTCACTACGTCTCTTCTTCTCATTTATGTACCTCCCATTTTCTTCTTCTCGTCTCACTCACTCTATTTCTTTTATTTTAGCACGCATACATGTATGCATTTTATTTTTCTCTTTGACGCCCTTTGGCATTTCATTTTCATTATTCTCATTACAAAAGAAGATACCTGGTGTTATTTCTGTGTCTGCAAGCAATGGAAACAATACATTGTGATCAAGACATACACGTAATTTAACAGAAATATTCACTGAAAGTAAGATGTAAGGAGCAAGATATGTAGGCATGGGTATGAACAAAATGTTCAAATAAAACAGAGCATTTAAATAAGTTTTACAACTGTAATTTTAAGACGGCTTTCAAAAAGTAATTTCGATTATTCTTACAAGGTAAAATTTGATATAAAAAACAGTGCATACTGAAAATCATAATTTCATCAGAACACATCCACAAGTAAAAAAGAAAGTCATACACACGCACACATACACACACACATATATATATATACATGTGTGTGTGTGTGCCACCCTGATGTATATACGTGGTTGAGAATGTCCTCTGTCGCTAAGTAAAAAACACTGTAACTATGAGTGTAATAGTTTTGAACTATTTAAAATTTTTCACAAAAGATTCATTACACATTAAGGATTCAACTGTTTATGGTACATTCAGTAACTCCTTTCAAACAGTCACATTACCTTTATATAAAAAGTGGTGTGGGAGAATAATTTTGCCCACAACCATAACCTCAGTTCTCTCGAAGTGAGTCGATTTTTAGCGTTCCTGTATCAAAGGAATTTCTTGACAAATTAGTGCAAAATGATTTATGCGTTACTACCATGATTTTATTCAATCAGTTAGTTTAATATTTCATTCATACTTCTTCTTTACCCTTAGTAGCATCACAGAATTTAACTAAGTTAATTTATACAAGTTATCCCTTTTCTCATTGACACAAGATATAGGGCAAACTTATAACTTTACAGATTAAAACTATCGGTTTGGAAATTCCATAAGATACGATAATCTCGAAAAAGAATCAAAAGAAAATTTCTTGCGATATCAACTTCTAAAATGACAAACATTTGACTAAAATATAGTAAAATAAAAACCAATATGTTATAGAATTTTTTTCTCTCAAGTAATCCAGTTGCGACCGTGAGTACTTCAGTTTTTCAGGAGAAAGTAGTCCGAATATTAGTTTAAAGGGTCTTTCCCGTAAATAGCTTTTAAAGATATTTATTTTTAGACTATTTGCAAGTAATGGTGTATATGTTTATGTCAAAAACAGTTGCTGTTTGTACATTTAAAGTTACTTTTGATGAACAATGAAGAAAAATATAAATAAAAAAATATCGTTCAAAAATTAGGGAACAATTATTTTTAACCTGTTACCAAATTTATGTAAATTATGCTTCCCGACCAAAACAAATATATTACATTCTGTAGAATACGTTTGTATTTGTACAATTATCAATTTTGATAATTGGTTTCAAAATTAAGAGTAAGAAAAATGTATTTAAGCCAAAGCATTATTGCGAAAAATGTATTAACGTCACATATTTACAGAAGCGACGATATCGACAAAGCAAGCTCATCTTAAACCATCTTCTTTTTAACCGAAGTACAGCTTAGGAAAACCTTATAATCCTAATCTACGTCAAATGAAATAAAAAATAATGCACATATGCCAAATTTACTGAAATATAAACAGAGAGAACCTGCACTCAATCAGTTGGAAGAAAGAGTCGTACCCCAGTATAAAAATCGTATAAAACACTTCGATAATACAAGTATTTTCTAAAAAACAGAAATGACGCTGATGAAATTTTTGAACGTTATAATCAATCGTAATTTTGTCTGTAACGTTAAAAATATAATTTTGTGTATCAGGTTAAAAATTAGAATATACAGCGCAAATATTCATGCATTTTTTAAGGAATTCACTGATTATATTCTCCAAGACATAACCTGGAGATATTTTCGAAAAACGAATAAATGTTCGTTTTACATTTACAGATAAATCAAACGTTTATTGAAAACGATCAAGAAAATAGCACCATATTGTATTTCCGTTATATAGAATCTTAAAGTTCCTGGGTCAAATTTTATTTACTGAAACAGTGAACACTAAGCATAACTCAGTGAAAATAATTGCAAAGCTTACATATCTCTAGAATGTTCTCATGTTGAGATACTCTCATGACTCCGTAACAATATGTTCACCAAATATTATATTATTCTATGCTCTCGTCTGATTTTTCAATTCATGGAAGTGTTAATATATATTCATGAGAGGAAACGACAAAGCTATGGATGCGTTCATCGATTCTCACAATCGTCACTTGTAAATGGATCCTGTAGACATTTTGACAGATACCGAAACAAAGGGATACTTCCGAACATCTCAAGAGTACCACTCTAAGAGTAGCCCCGATCCACCGTCTATCCATATCCGAAGACGTTAACGCTGGTATGCAAAGTTATTGTTCATGCTAAAAAGGAATGTGCAGAGGATGCAGTGTCGACAAGTAAACGCATGTTGTGCAATACATGATCTCCCGCTATGCGCACAATGTGACCTTGGTACATTAGCTGATTAGAACATGACGTTGGTAATTGTGTCATAAGTTCTTACTTGTATGTCGTTTTCAATGACAGGGTATTATGTTGTGAGGAAGGGACACAATGCTTTGAATGATAATGAGTGTGAAAGGAATGAAGAGTAAGGAAATCAAAAACAAGAAAGAAAACTGTAAGGAAATGAATGTGAAATATTCAAAGGCAGCAGGTGGAGGAAATTGATATGGAGACGAAATAAATGAAAATAGCAGAGAGAAGATATATAATCTAATAGAAAGTGTAGAACATTATTGATTCATAAAGGCAGAGATGAAAAAGAAAACAGAGAGAAGCAAGCAGAGGATAATACTGACAAAAATAGTAAGAAATGCTTTGACGATGAAATTTGAAAAAGAATGATGACAGGTCAAACGGGGATAGTTATGGTCTAGCTAATGCTATAGAAATTACAATTTGTGGAAGGAATCATTTGAAAAACGCACAAACAATTATTTGAAATGTGTGTAGTTGGCATAGTTTGTTTTTCTTATGCAAATGAAGTTGTTTATTAATGACAAATAATATATATATATATACTCTCGAACAAGGAAAGAAAAAAAAGACCTAAAATGAAATATCTACCTATTCAGAAGTGTGCACAAACGCTTGATGACGTTAACTTCTATGAAAGCTTTCATGTTGTATGAAGATCGCGTCAGTGATGAGTTAGGATTACAAATAATGGTATCATTATATATATATATATATATATATATATATATATATATATATATAGGAAAAACTACTAAAAAGTTGTAAGTTTAAAAATGTATTTTCTTGACAGTATTTATTTATTTCTATTGTTATATATATATATATTTAATATTTCAGACCGGCCTCGGCCTTTCATCAGAAACAAATGATTTTAAAATTTAAACTAGAAGCGTTCGTCGTGAGGAGTGTCTGTCACGAGATATTTACATCACGTGACGCAGAAAGCGATAGAGTTTTTGGATATTCTTAACCGTAAACCTAATTGTAATAATACTTTTAAATGTTGTTTTAAAGAAATTGTTTAAGTGTTTCTAAAAATATTTAACTATTGAAATATTTATAAAGTTTCAAAATACCTAATGCCCTATTTAACCCTAGCCTATATGTATTTAATTTTAAAATCAAAAGTATGTGGTTATATATATATATTTCATAGCACGATGGAAATAGAGAAAATCTAATTTCCCATCTATAAAATCTTTGCGACTCACATTCCTTGACATTAGTGTCCGATGTTTATATAAGTAAAATTATTGGAAATGAAATCGCCTATGTTTTGAACGACAGTAACCTTGCTATTCGGATTAAGTCGATTCGTTCTACAAAGATGTACAAAAGGGACATTTTGTAGTTTCAGATTCCTACCTTAAATAAATGTGTCGTAAAATAGACTGGGTTGAGAATTTAAATAATCTAATAGCAGTGGAAAGAAGGTCGGGAAAAATCATTGAAGTTTCAAAGGTTTCATTGAAGATCCTGATTGATTACGAAGTGAATTTGATAAAAGAAAAGTTACGGACTTCCTCTTGCATACCTTTTTCCTATATCTAGCATACATTTATAAAAGTTAGTCGTTGATTAAATGTTTAGTTTTTATACAAAATAAATCCTGTAAAAAAATGTCCGAATGCTGGGTCTTAAATAAATTACCAAATATCTGAAACAATTTTTTTATATGACATCTATAGAAAAAAGTGAAGACAATTTTTTTTCGAATACATTTTTTACCGGGTTTTAACTGAGAAATTTCTAGTCTCGTTTGCCTAGCAAGGGAGAAGTAACCAAGGTTACTGGCGTCCTTGGACGTAAACTCATTAAGATACTCATATAGTTTTATGATGACAATTCATATATAAAATTAGATATCATTTTAACGGGTAGCAGTCATCAAGAAGAGGGTACGCACATTCTGAAACAATATTATTCTCAAACATTTTCGACGATGAAAACTATATTTCTAATAACGAAATTAATGAATATCTCAATCACACTAGTTTTTCCCCGACCATAATCAGAGAAAGAAATATTAAGAGACAGGTATAGTTTAGCGTACATCTATTTTCTATCGAGGATAAAACAAGGATACTATTCAGAATATTGTAATGTCATTTTCAGATGAATCAATAAAAGTACTTACAAAATTATTGTGTGACTAACAAATAAAAATAATTTTAGAACAGAGAGTATACATAAAATGATAGTCCTTAAAATGACAATATTTACATTTTTCAATTTCGAACATATCCTTGTGCAATTATAATTATTAATTAGGATCTAGCATTTCTTGCAATTTTAGTTATTTGTCTAATAATTTAAAAAATAGGAAAACATTGTAAAAACGAATTTGTTTTAATTGGCTGAGTTATTGTGATGGTGGCGATTCCAGTTTGTTCGCTGTTGCATGAGGGGATCAACTTATTTTTGCTCTATTTTCTCTGCGTTTTTAAAACATATTTAATGTTTTAATTGATTTGTTTTCTATTTTTATCTCTTTGCAGGTTATTTAAACCTAGAAAATTTTTTAGATAGTAACAATTGTTCTTTGAGATAATGATTTACTGATATAGGTCTTAATAAATTAAACCATGGTCTTGTAAGGAGAAGAGGTTTCGAAAGAGTATTTTCGGATAAGTGTATATAACAAACTCAACCGGAATTGGAATTCGGCTCTACGATTATCAGTTCCGAACTGGTATCCATTGCTCCATCTTCATCCATTGCCCCATCTAGGTCATCCAGGCTCAACGTTGGTTAACTTCTGAGTTCTGACGTTACACCTTTTCATATATATGGCGATAATCTCCGAGAATTTGCTAAATTTTAATAATTATATACGATGTTCTATTAAGACGAATGGAGGTCATCAGTTAATAAAACAATGTTAATTGTGGAATTTTATTGATTTCACTATTGAATCATGTTAGTTTTCTTTAAAAATGAAATATATCGCAGATATTATCAAAATATTACAAGAAATGGCTAAATGAAATGGAATATAACTAATTAAGAAATCAACTGAATAATACAGGCTTGTTTTAAAGACTAGCATATTATTCCACATAATTGTCACAGTAAACTGTATTTGTACAAATGTATAATTGAAAAGTCAAATTATTTTTAAACAAATTTATGAGATTATAATACCCATAGAAAAGGTGTAGGTTTAATAATGCATATAAATATTACATTTTTTTTCTACATGTTAAAATTGATCAGAAGCAAAATTGTCAAAATTGTTCGAAGGCGGATCAGGAATAATGACAATGTGAATAAAGAGGAAAATATATGCTCTATTGTAAATAAATGTCAGAATATAGTAAAGATAATAATCCTAAATGAAGAAAGTTTATTTATAAAGAAAGGTATAAAAATGCAATACCGATTAATAAGCTAAAAATATAAGAGATAGAATATAATAAATAAAAAAGAAAAACTGGTAAAGAGAGATTACCTATAGACAACATCATCAAGTTGCAGTGTTAGATAAGTAAACAATTCTAAAGAAGATAAAAAACAATAATGATAGATTAAAAGTAGAAGACACAGTACAAGTGAGAGCTATTCGCTATTTCTGCGGAGAAGCAAAAACTGGGTGATGTGTGATGTTTAATAATTAAATATACAGTGTAACCCTGATATAAGAGAGTTCTCGGGACCGGATAAAAAGTTATCTTATATCCCGGCTTTTCCTATATCCGATTTGATCTATTTAATATAAAATACCACAGGCTCTAATTTTGGACAAGATAAAATTTATCTTATATCCGGGTTTCTTTTATAGCTGCAGAAATATATATGGATATCTTTCTGCTACTGAATGCGACAAGCAGCAACTATTTCTTCTTGTAGTGCTAAGGCTCAGTGCAAAAGCCAAGAAGTCAGGATAATAATGGGGGACTTAAATGCAAAGGTAGGTAAAGATAGAGAAGGAGACACGAACGGCAACTTCGGTCTAGGAGAGCGCAACGAAAGAGGAGAAAAATGGATCCAATGGTGCTCAGCCAATGACCAGGTCATTACTAACACCTGGTTCCAAGAACACCCACGACGTTTATGGACATGGAGAAGCCCAGGAGGGGACACGAAGAACCAAATAGATTATATAACAATAAACAAGAGATTCAGGAACGCAGTAGTCCAATGCAAAACGTACCCACGTGCTGACTGCGGAAGTGACCACGTCCCAGTCATCTGCAAACTAAAAGTGAAACTCCGAAGACTGAAGAAACCCAGCATAACACCAAGACTGCAATACGACACACTAGAGGATGATCTCACCCTGCAGAAAGAATATAATAACAGCGTAAAAAAGAAATACGAAGAACAAATTGGAAAAGGATACTCAAAATGGGAGTCACTAAAAGAAGCAATGGTGACCTCAGCGAACAACATAGCCCCAAAGGAAATCAGACGCAGAAGAAAAAAATGAGTGGATGACCGAAGAGATCCTCTACATGATGCAAAGGAGACAAAAAATAACGCCAAGACACGGAGCAGAGTACAAAAAACTTCACAGGGAGATAAGGAACAAATGCAGACAAGCCAAAGAGGAATGGCTCAACAACAAATGTGCAGAAGTAGAGAGACTGAGCAGGAACAACAAAGCAGAAATGCATAAAGAGATAAGAGAACTGACAGGACAAAAAACCTGTTCCTCAACAGGATGCATAAAATCCAAGGAAGGGACAATCATAGTAGAGAAAGAAGAAATACTCCAGCGATGGGAAGAATACATAAAGGATCTCTTTGGCGACAAGAGAGAACAACCGAGAATACACAAGGAGATGGATGGACCGGAAATACTAAAATCCGAAGTGGAAGCTGCAATGGCCAAAATGAACAGAAACAAAGCACCTGGCCCAGATGGCATAGTGATAGAGCTGCTGACAGCCTTAGAAGAATATGGCATAGAAAAGATTACCGACATAATAAACGAAATTTATAGCAGCGGAATAATACCAGACGACCTATGCAAGTCGATATTTATAACACTGCCGAAGAAACCAGGTGCCAACGAGTGTGAACTACACAGAACTATCAGCTTAATGAGTCACATCACAAAACTGATTGTCAGAATCCTGATGAATAGAGCGAGAAGCAGAATCAGGCCAGAGATAGGGCAGGGACAGTGCGGGTTCGTCAAAGACACTGGAACAAGGAACGCCATATTCATGATTAGGATGCTCTCTGAAAGGGCATTACAAATGAAGAAAGACTTGTACCTATGCTTCATTGATTACGCGAAAGCATTCGACAAAATACGACACAAAAATTGATGGAAATGCTAGGCAACCTCGACATTTTCGGCAAAGATATAAGAATAATAAAGAATCTCTACTGGCAGCAAACGGCCTGCATACGGACAGGTAACGACCTCAGTAGATACACAAAGATAGAAAAAGGCGTAAGACAAGGATGTGTCTTTTCACCGGATTTGTTCAACCTATACAGCGAGAATATTTTGAGGACCCTAGATGACACACCAGGATTTATTATTGGAGGCCACAACCTGAACAACATAAGATACGCGGACGATACAGTACTGATAGCGGACACGGAAAGGAAACTGCAAGATCTCATACAGAAAGTAGCAGTGGAGAGTGACAAGAAGGGACTACAAATAAACTTTAAGAAAACTGAGTGCATGGTCATCAGCAAAAGATACAACCCAAAAAGCCAAATACAGGTGGGGGATAACAGAATCAAACAAGTCCAAGAATTTAAGTACCTAGGAAGTGTTCTAACAGGAGATGGAAAGTGCGACACGGAAATCCGAAGACGAATTGGCATGGCAAAGGACGCGTTCCAGAAGATGAGCAAAATACTAACACACAGGAAGATCTCAATAGAAACGAAGAAAAGAGTGCTGGACTGCTACGTGATGTCAGTTCTTCAGTACGGCTGTGAATGCTGGACAATATCATCGAAAATGAGGACAAAACTGGAAGCGGCCGAAATGTGGTTCTACAGAAGGATGCTACGGATATCGTGGACTGAGCATACAAGCAACGACGAAGTGTTAGAAAGAATGGCAACAAAAAGGAAATTGATGCTGAGCATCAGGAAGAGACAACTGAAGTTCCTGGGACACGCAATGAGGAAGGAGAGCCTGGAGAACCTGATACTGACTGGACAGATAGAAGGAAGGAGAGACAGAGGAAGGCAGCGGATAACATATCTGCAGAGTCTGATCAGGTGGATGACGGAACGGGGGTTGCCAGGAGCAACAGGAGCAAACATACTAAGAGCCACAAGGGATAGAGAGACGTGGAGATCCATGATCGCCTACGTCCTGAAGGGACAGGGCACATAGAAGAAGAAGAATGTAATTCCCGTTGCAACTGTCCAAGAAAAAATACATTGTCGAGGTTACCTTATAGTATAACCTAACATTACTAGAATAATTGATGTGATTTCCATACAATGGCAAGCCAGGAGAAACAGGGCTATGTTATTCACCCACCCACCAAGAAAATCAATCACTCATAAATCTTAAAAAACAGAACTGATAAAGAAAAGCTGAACCAAGATCGACTCGACATATATCAATTTTCCTTCCATGACTATCACACACACACACACACACACACACACACACACTAACGATATATATATATATATATATATATATATATATATATGCATGTGTGTGTGTAAGTGTGTGTACTTTCAAGAAGTAATGTGATCACTTAATATGATGGAATTTTTCTCCTGTTTTTCGACTCTTTAATGCACTATATATTCATTAGGAAAATATTTATTGAATGTATAACAGACATATATAAAGTTTTAGCCAACTGGAATCAGCATAGTATATATTAAATTAAATTGTTAGGCGTGCAAATGTAAGTAAACCCTTACATATATGTAGTTTGACTGAAGGAGAGAAAATGTAATATTACTTACCGCGTCACTTAATGACTTCGATCATCAGTGGGTGATCTACACTTTTGAACTTGTGGCAAATGTAAACTGCGATTAAAAATAATATTGTTAATTTTGTTGTTTTGTTTAGTGGTACGTTTCTACCGTAATTTGTTAAAAAAGTAAGTGGCCTATTTTTGATCCTTTTTAGACTCACATCTGTCTCGCACGTTGATACTTGAACTGTACTGATTTAGACGTGGGACTCTCCCCTAATATCCCCAGAGCATAACCCACCCACCAAAATCATCCACTCAATCCATTCCAGCCGCATTGGTTGCAGAAAGATTATGCTCCCAAAAATATATTCAAATTGTTTATTAATGGAAAAGAATTAAATTTAAGCCATTCAGTTTTGGAAGCAGTTTCGGCAAGAATGAACGCCCTGGTGAACTCGGATGATGTCATGAAAAATGATAGGTGTAAGTAGAGAGTTAATGGAGTAAAAAAGTTAATGGACTTAAAAAGTCCAAAAAAGTCCTAAAGTAATGGCCAGATCAAAGGCTATACGAGGTATGCTGCTGGAAACAGCAGAAGAAGATAAATCATTGGCAGGATGCATCCTCATCTCTAAGTCGGTATAGTTGCAAACAATTTTTTTGCCTGCAGAAGACAAAACATACCTTGCATGGAGTGCCCTTGGACATATGTAAGGAGAATTTGGGAGACTTTTTGCTCTATACGGAAAAATTAGGGAGGTCACACTGGCCAAAGACGAGATTGGCGTGTCATCCGAGGGTAAACTTGAGGAAGTGTCTTTATCTCGCAAATACTTAAATAACATTCATGATATTCTAAATTGTGATATGAAACTTTTGGTGCTGGTAGAATGCCTTCGACATTACTGCTAAATAATACCCTGGAAAGAACCCGGCGCCACATGGCCAACTACCAACAGCATTGAAGAAAGCAGGAATTGTAGCAGCGGAAACAACAAGAACTGAAGCAAAAGCTTGAATAGCAACAACGGCAACATCTGCATAAGAACAGCAATTAAGAGATCAAATGTAGCATGTGTAACTGCAGCAGCAGTATCAGGTTCTTGGTGTGAAGATGTCTTCTGCTCTAAAAAGGGAGAGGGGAATTAGAAAAAGAGGAATAAATCGCAAAAGAAAGTCCCGCCGAAGAAACACACAGCTGGCTAGGAAACATTACAAGTTCCAATCCGTCCGTGTTTTGCCAAACAAGAAATATATTTCGTATGAAGACAAGGCTAAGCGTCTACCCACGCCCTCTATTATTTCCATATCCATCCCCACTCAGTCAGTCCAAAGCGAGAGGGATTATGGCAAATAGATAGAGAAGATCATACTTTGCAATCGAAAACAATATTGTGGCCTTTGTTTGAATGTACACAAGTCGAGAGAAAGTCAACGGAGGACTCGAAAAAAAATTCCATACGCCTCGGTTTAATTGCTTTAATAACTAACAGAGAGTAAAATTGTTGGAGGCCTTGGCAGGAGTCAAGGACACTTTTCCGAACCTCAACATGGCTCAAATTGGGTCTTCTGAATTGCAGACAATGACCCATATATGCGCAGGCAGGATCCCGGTTTTAACATGTCTGACTGGAAAATTACGTTGGATATTTGTACCAGTATATGAGGCAATTCGTTTGGTTTCTGACGTCCCTGGATTTCCGTCCAGTATGTTAATATGGGAACAATCTTGAAAGCTGCCCTTCAATTAGAGAAGGCGAGGGACTTGAGTAAGGCTCCCCCCTTGCTTCGTCAGATTACCTAAGCAACAATCAGTTTTTGTTTACCTGGCATTGATTTGTATCCTGTTATCTCCCAGTGAGACATACTTCAGATGAGACTTGGTGTATTTCCTTGACTGTAATTTGTATGACTTTGGTTAGTAAGAAACTGATACGCACGCCTTCTAAAACAGTCCTAAGATCCGTCTTCTGTGGGGCTATTTCGGCGAGTTGACAGCACGTATGTGATAGTGTGTTTCCTTCGTAATCTGGGTAGAAAAGAATGGTTATTCTCACATTGCTAGCAGTTGCAAGAATAGTGGTTGGTACGTCGAGAATGGGGGGTATTTTGCGATAAAGGCGTTATTCATATCATGAGTTGATGGGATTATTTTCTACATCAGCTCAAAATTTTAATCGGATCACGCAGAAAGCGTTTGTTGTCAACAGATTTCAGTTAACCTGTCGTAAATATCTTGAGCTTGGTTCTTTTGCACGGGGCCTAACTTTATTTTCTTTTTCAAGTTCACTATGGCACAAAAGTTCGGTTTCCAATGCAAATCTGTCCTGGTTAATAAGACTCTCTTTGTTAACCTAGTTAATATAAGTGTTGTTCCTGGCTTGTTCAGGTATTCTATTTGGTATGATCCATATATGGATTCTCAATCTCTCCATGACGACTAGGTCAGGCTTTGATTTTTTTATCTGCGTTGTTTATTTTGACCTTTCCCCAATAGTAAGTGCGCTTATTTATTTTATCTGTAAACATTAATACAGCGCTCTTCCTTGTTTTAGAGGAGAGATGGTTCCTACTAATATCTTTTTCTTTTAGTTTGAATGTTGGTTTAATATTTTTTTTTTGCTCATTCCTCTCCACTCATTTCATGATAACATATCTTTATATGTTTAGGCTTCAGGAAATTTTATGACATGGGATTTTTATAGGTTCCTGCAAATATGTGGTATCGTGGTGTATGGAGGTTTGGTAAGTTCCTGTTGTGAATGATTTGATTGTAATGAATGAATGGGTTATGAATCTTATTGGCTAGGTCTGGGATAGTTAATGTTGACCAGACGTACTTTACTTCTCCTCAGTGCATGTGCCAAAATTAATGTAATTTTTACATTAAAAAATAATAGATTTTGTTTCTTCATTGCGTGCGTGAAAGAGGAGGAGATGGGTTGCAAAAGAAGAAGGCGATTCTAATGTGAGAAAGGACGAAAGATAGCCTGATATTTTTTAATCACAAGCTATTTCGGCGAAATAGTGAGAATGAGTAGAAGCGTGAATCTTCCGTTTAGCAGAGAAGGTGATGTAGCCGCGTGAATAAAGAAAGTGAAATTGGCAACTAAACTTCATCGGGTACTTTTCTGCAAGGAGATGTGCTTGCCCTCTCCGTTGAAATTAGTGAGAGAAGAACAGTTAGACGAGGATATTATAGAGACCAGACTGATATAGTGTTCACTGAAAGGCCCTTTTAAGCTTATGAAAATTTCAAAAATGTGAGATATATTGGGAAAATATTAGACGTCTAGGCTAATAATATCAAAAGGAGCCAGAGGATGTCAGGAGAGAGGACTTGATAGGACGGCATAATTATCATTTGTGACCGGCTTCTCAGAGGGCACATGTGTGGCGCTGCAAACTTTTCTGGTGCAGAAAAGATGAATCTCTGCGAAATGATACCATTTGCAATGCTCTTGCTCAGCAAAAGTGTTCATAAGCCCAGGACAGTGGGATCGATTGCACAAAGTGCGAGACCATAAGACAAATTCATGTAGAATCTTCGAGCCGTAGCTACTTTAAATATCGGGAATTTCTCTTAATTAGTGACTGCAAGGTATCACTGAGTACGAAAGCAATCTGCTATAGCCATGAACGTTTTGTCTATATTGCGAGTTATTACCCTTGGGCTCAGGGAAACGAGCTAAAATTAGACTCTACGCCAGTAGTTAACCTATCAACAGAACAAAGCCGCAGAATCGATCTCTACTAATCATAAAAGTGTCAGTGAGATACGTTACAGCGGCAGATCTTGTTAATACCAGCTGCACATTTATTTAATTTGAAGCTTGGAACCTTGTAAAAAAATATAGATTGTAAGTGTACGTGTTCATTTAGTTTTGCACGTTTTAATTTTTAATAAATATTTGTTTTATTCAAACTTTTACTGTTAAAGTGATTGTAATTCTTTCAATACATATTTTTCCTGATAAATATATACTTTAATTTAATATTTGAATAAATAGTTAATTCATTCATTATCTTGAAAAAGATGAAAATATGAAAATGCATAATTAAAAATTGAATAGTGAATTCCCTAGATTATGTTGAGATTATAAAGAACAACAGTATTCTATTACTACGCTATCTGTTTCTGTTTAAAAGAAAAGAATGTGAACTCGATTCATTTTACTAAACACTAAGAACTAATTACAGCTCGTCCTATCAGACGCATCAATTTTGTACAAGTTTGTCATATCTAAACGTTTTGTCTATCTTTGTGACACAAACAGAAATTACAGCAGAAATGAATTGATCGCATCCTGCAGTAAACTTAAATTGTATGAATCGACAACATCAGAATGAATCTAAAATAATTTATTCGAACAAAATTGTGGTAAACCTCAACTATTGACAGCATATCCCCAGAGATCAAGCAAGATCGATACTTTGAACTCCTTGTAAGATTCCAAGAATTCTATGTATGGTCCTGGGAACAGAACAAGACCTCGAAGATGAAATCATCATAACCTTTTCGAAAATGAATGATTAATGTTTTGGTTTAAACCAGAAGAAATAATTCTACCACCTATTTCAGGCAAAGACCTCACATTAATTCTGCTAAATATGTGATTAATTTATGTTGCCGAAGATAAATTTTCTGAGAACTAATATAAGATTAGCTTTAACTAAGGAAGAATCAACATAATTAAAACAGTACTAAGAATAATGATGTAAACAAAGAAGTTGACAAAGGCCTTTTTCACCGTAATAATTTTAGGTATCTGTAAATTATTGAAAAATTAGCCACCGATGTAATCCAACATTAGGAGGTGAAACATGATCAAATCAGATACATTAGTGCATTCTCCAAATGTTTGTCATAAAACAATGATGCTTGTATGCTTCTGTGCTTTACGCGTATAAAAAGAGCAACTGATAAAACGTTAAACGCCAAGAATGAAAATGAGCCGAAACATTCACTATCACTTAAGAACCATAAACGAACGACTAGACCATCTTAAAATCACACACCACGTATATAATTAACAAAGAAACCACTACTACTACACCAAGACAAGATAAATAGGAAACCTGTCTTGAAATAAGCTACATCTCCCAACCATAACTCTAAGAATACAATACAGCCAACAAAATCAAAATAAGCTCTCAACCCCACTTTCACTTAAAAAGCATATTCACCACAAATAAACCGTTTTTCACCAGATAATTTTTATTCCAACTTCCTCACCCGATGGGAAGCACCTAAAAAAAGTTTAGCTTCGAAACGCGAAAATGTTTGTGTACTGATACTATGAATTTAGAAATCATTGTAACAACTATTACAATATATATATATATATATATATATATATATATATATATAAGTACATCTTTCGTCACAATTAAATTAGACCTATACCAAGTTATACTAAAATCATAACGTGTTCAATGTATTTATATTGTAGAAGTTTTGAATATTTTTAATTTAGAAATAAGGTATTTTCACGAACTAGGTTTCAACGTTTCGGTATCCTCAGGCGATTTATATTAACTGATTTTGCGTTTTTCAGAGGTACAAATAAGGATGTTTTACAAATGCCCAGGTAGATGTTTTCAAAAACTGAAAATGTTCATAATTAGAGAAGAGTTATTTAAGTATATTGAAATACTTTTCCCCATATAGTGAACCTAACATGTATTTATAAGTGTGATTCTATCTGGACATTATTTCTGATCTTTCATTAAGTAATATCTTTGTTCTAGAAACAACATAATGGCTAACACGTAGAGCAATCTTCACACATCACCACCGTTGTATGGTGTGGATATTTTTACTATGCTTCGAGTTATATCAGTGTCTTTTACATTTTTTATTTTAAATTTCTAATAGAGTGGAAATTAAAATTAAAACATTAATACTAGACTGGTGTCGAGATCTTATTAATTTACAGTTGAGTCTGCTAGATATACCCCTAAGGTCTATGGTAATAGATTTTATTTTTCCAACACTTCTCGTTTCTGGAACACCCTTCCAGTACTATGCTTTCCAGTCAACCTTAATTTTTAAAAATATAAATGTAATGCTAATCGTTAAATACTGTTCTTCTGATTTTCCTTTTCTCTTTCAGCTCAAGTTCCTAATTCTTTCACACTCTGTAGCCCCTTACGGTTTCATGGTTGATAGCGATTTTTAAAAAACTCTAAAAGTTTCCTTAAATGCCTCATCAATCAAACTTACGAATACCTCACGCTTACTCGGCCAGCATGCTCCACTCCTATTTCTGCTCATTAAGAGAGATGCACAGTGACATCAGATTATTATCATTTTTATTATAATTACTATATGTAATATTTAAAATTTTTAAAATCTGCTTTTCCCCCATTTCCACCCCGATTTCAACGTTGTGCATTTACCTTATTTTTTTTTCGCCTGGATTCCTGTATTCTTATTTCATATTCCTGCATCATCTCAAGAGGTTTTGTTTTTTTATCAAAACTCATAAAATATTTCTCTAACTTCCCATTAATTCTTTTAAAATCTCGTATTGGCCATTTTTTGCGTGTCTTGCTGATTATCAGTTATCTTCATCACAACTGTATTTCCCATTGTGGTTATATTTTTATTTCGCTTTATTTAGACACCATCTACAATTCTTTTTTATGTTCGTCTCCGATCTGAACTATTTAAACACTAATCTCTATCCCGAGAAAATTATTTCTTCTCCTACTTATGTAAAATTATGATCCAAAAATACCTTTTATTCTGACCCATCAGATGATTGCGATCAATTTTACTTGAATTTCTCCTTTTGTCCCGTTTCCTTGTTTCGTTTCTATTTTTATTATTTACACTTATTCTTATCTGTGTAAAATTTAATTCAATTCAATGTTTTATTTATTGAAGTTTATTGATTTATCTGCGTTTATTCTTTAATCTTCTGATTTCTTTAGCATCTTAATTTTCTATTTTCTTCTGTTCTGTAATCTTATCAGTTGCTATTTTTGATCGTGCACAGCGTAATTTTTTGCCTTACATGTCTCGATTCATGTTTTAAAGTTTTTTACATTCTCGGCATGTTTAATTTTACTCATGTTTTACATTGGATTCATTTTGTTTTCTTTAATTTATAAGATAGAATATTTAATTCTTTTGTTTCTTGTTTTAACAAATTTATTCCAAGCAAAATTTCATTAGACGTAATTTTGTTAATCTTTTTTAAATACTAGTATAAGGTGGTTGTTTTATTACCTGTGGTTGTATCAGTCGAAATAGACACAGATTTTGGTCTTTTAGTATATATTTTTTCAAATTTTATAGTATTTCATTATCCTCTGTACTGAATCTTTCAATTTCAATTTGAAATATATATTTTCACAATTTTATTTTACATTTAACAATGTTCTAGAAACTTAAATTATTTGGTTTAGTGTTTTCTCAGGATTCTAATCAAATGTTTTTAAAATAATCACTTATGTAAATATTATTTAATATATTTACATTGTTTGGACTGTCTTCCTCATTTTGGTTGCCACATTCACGAAGTATCGGATGTTGTTTGCTCTAACACTTTTCAGGTGATTGGAATTTCAAACTGAACCCTTTATTCAGTTCCCTAGTTTATATTGCTCTTGTTCCATGCACCATCACTTCCGGATGTCTTATTTATCTCCCTTTAACTCAACTGTCTAAGTTATTTTTTCACCATGCAGTATCCAGGTATTGAAATCACAAATCTTTGGAGAAAGTCACTGAATCTAATCAATGTTTTTATTCTATGTGCCATGTAGCCTTGCGTTTTTTATATACTGAAATTTGTCTGCACACTTTTGTATTATATACAGAGTATCTGCTTCCACATATCTCCATATCAGTTATCTCCGTTTAACTCAAAGCTGAGTTGTTTTATTCATCTTTGCTGAATCCAGTTATTGAGCTTACGACTCTTTGGATTAATTTACTCGATTAAACCCAGATCATATAGTCAAATATATAAATACATTGATCGGGTGCAATGAATAAAAAAAAGTTAGAATAGAGTTAAAAGTGATAACTGTTGCTGAGACATCTGAAATAAACATGACGCATAGACCGAGAAAAATATACACCAGTGAATGAAACATGGGGTTCAGTTCGAATTTCGAGTCAACTGAAGAAGTTCAGAGCTTACAATGATCAAAACATCGCGAATATGGCAACAAAGAGAAGTACAACAATTCGAACAATGTAAATAGTCTAAATAATTACAATACCACATCTTAGAAATATAGAAAAATATCACTTATTAGCAGAGCGGAGGGGGGATATTTTTTCAAATCTTATATATGCCTATTTATACGAATGAATGACATGTTAAAAACGTTACAGCTTAGTTATATCGTCTTGATTATCTGATATTTTATTGAAAATAATGTAAAGTAAATTGTTATAATGATCATAATGACGATAACTGATGGTGATTGCGCTTGAATCTACTTAGAATCTATTAGACTGGGGAAAGCAAAACTATCCTACAAAGATGACATTTTTTCAAATAAACCTTCAAAGTAAAATATTCAAGATAATATTAAAAGTTTAAATAATATTGAACAAACAGTAACTTCTGATTAATATCTCTATATATTTTTGTAAATTTCCAGAATACAACGAACGTTAAACCTTGCAAAAATGAATATAAAGAAAATGTATTAAGTGCTACATTCTTAAAGTTATACACTCTATGAGAGAAAATTAAGATAGACAAAGTGGTAACCGTATATAACAATGCAGTGACTAAAGATTTAATTACTGATACACTATACCCAATAAAATTAAGAGGTGATATTATCAAATATCCAATAAGAAAATAAGATAAATTTAAAGGAAACTTCAAAATCTAGAAGCCAAATTATTTTATAATATTTGGTAAATGAAATAGACAAAAATTTAAATAGGGTCTAACAGCCCGATTATTCTTGAGAAAAATACACTTGAACAAAGAAAGGCGATCTCAAATCAAACGTAAATATACTATGTTAGAAAGGATCCATACAATGAAATAATCAAGAAAAAAAATTAGATTGCAAGTTAGCTCAAAACAACTAATAGACAGTAATGAATACGAGCATTGATTTGATGGATATTGAAAGGCATTGTAAAAGTCAAATCAAAAGAAAACCCCCCTGAAAAAGAAGAGAAAACACGCTACTTGTTAAGTCGAATGTTCAAAATCAGGATATACTAATAATCGCACTGGAGAACAGCTTTTAAATCTTTTGTCTAATTTTGGTGTGCTAAGTATCAATGATTACTCGGTTTTGTTCAACCGCCCCATCTTTTTTCGGAAAAAGATTTTTCTCTGTGTACGCTAAGTCTTTTTGCATTTACACATTATGCATCTTGGTTTTTATCTAGGTATTTCTAACTATTGTTATGGTACTATTGTATTATGCATACTTATTTTATTTTAAAATTTTTATGACACTTTTAGTTAGCTTATACATTAGCTAGCGTTCCTGTGTTCTTTAGAATATTCGAGAGAGACAACTAAAGCATATGAAAGCGACTAGTACTAGTTCATCAGCCAGTTCAACATATCAATCAATTTTGGGCATTAACATAAATTTGAATTGGCATATGATTTAGTGAGTAATTTGAGCACCGTGATTTAATAGATACTTTTATTAGATCTAATTTATATTATACCTACTTATCCGTGTTTCGATTTTAACTTCATGCATTCTAAATATCTAAATATAATGAGTTCCTATTTAGACCAAAGCGGAATTTTACAAAGTCTATAAATAACATTAATTGAATGCAGCAATTTTTCCTAACATAATGAATGGCCGTGAAAAAGATAACGACGCAGATAACTACGAAGAAATCGTAAAAATAAATTAAAGAGATGACAAAAAGTTCATTTGCACTATGAACGCATGACATTTCTGCAAAAATGAAAAAACAAAATGAAATCTTCAAAATAGTTACAGAAAATTGCCAAGAAAATTTAGATTGCTTGAGAATTGAAAACAGTTGTGTGAATCAAATATTTTTCTCATGTTATTATGATGCAACTTTATACTGAAAAATACTTGATCTATTTCTGTGAAATTTAATCTAAAATAAAATGCATAGCCATGAAGAACAGAAGACAAATGTATAAGTAAAGCAATCAATAATATATATAGAAATAGATATAGATAAGGGGTTCAAAGAATCATAATGTGCATTATCCAGGAAATCAAAAACTGAGGAAATAAGTGAAATTCAATTAACCTCAAATTAGAAAAAAATGAAATATATTAATATTGTGAATTAAATATGAACACTGATGATGAAGAAACATATTTCAGAAGAACTAGGTAAAAAAATACTGAATGATATTTGAAAATAATATGGCTCAAATAAATACAGGTTTTTGTAGTTTATTAAAGAAAAATAACAAAGCAAAAGATAAACTTTTATAATCACATCAAATATACATTTTTTTTTATAAAACTGGTTTTAGCAGCGTAAAATGAGCGAAACTACATTAATTCAATGTCAATATACTCTATCTTAATCTAAATACTTATATCAATATGACATTGACGTGAGATAGCAGTTTCAAACATTTTTGTGAATATTTCATACATTTTTAACTCTATGACAGATAATATTCAAAATCTATCTATATTTTCTTCAAGTATGGGCTAAATATTACGGATTTTATTTGGAAAAAACATATCTCCCAAATAATTTGTTAATACAATATTCATTTTAAAAAAAGGAAAAAGGTAATTATATATACAATCAAAATAATATGTTCAGCTTTAAATAATTTATTAGACGTAGAAAACAACGTCCAATCAATCTTGCCCAAGTCTTCTGCCCTACTCTTATTGTATGGTTGTTCTAACCTGTAATCCTTAATACACATTCAGTATCAATATTCAATAGACTCATATATTGCTGACGTGTTTTTTTATAATTATAATTGGCATCTCCTTGTGTTTGAAATAACCCCAATCATTAGCTTGATGAAAGTTGTATTGGTGCACTTGTTCTGACATGAAATGCTGAAGAATTCTTTTTATTTTAACGGTTTTTATGTTGTTAGAGCTATCAATATAAAACTGTGAATATTTTCTTTGATTTTTAAATTCGCAACTTATACACTTCTTTACTGATTTTCCTTTGTTTTTTTTTTCGTTGTTTACGATCCCCTTGTTTTAATTACTTGTTGCATTTTTCCCTTATTACAGCGCACTTGTACGTATTTTACAATCCTCTTTTGACCATTTCTACACTATCTTCGAAGCCGATGGGTTTTCTGCATCTTTTCCTTTCACATGTAACCAGTCGTTGTTGCTTTTAAGGTACACAACTTATGTACTTTAATAAATGTCATCGCTTTGTGGTTCATTGACATCCAATCCTATATTTTCCAGTAGATGTATGGTTTGTGCATCTTACTATCGTTCATAGCAATGTGCCAACTCGTTTTATAACGACACCGCAACTAAGTATAGGTCCTTCTTAACCTCATAAGTTTTACAATTTTATTTACTTATATTATTATTAGTATTTATACGGATTCAATTTTCACAGCAGCTAAATGTGTTGGTTTCAAATAGATATTAAGTAACATTTTCTTAATATCAACACAAATCTTCTGAATGTTTATTGATTTGAAAATGATCTGGGTTTTTTTTAAAAAATTTTTTATAAGCGTTTCACCCCGAGCAAGGCATGTCACTGCCACTACTGTGCAGGGGGCTACGTAGAGTGGAGAAAGGCTGATTAAATATAGGAAATAACAGAGGGTTGGTGATAGGCGGGTGAGGATACCGAGAATGGGGGTTGGGTAGATGAGAGTGTTGTGAGAATAGTTGGGAGTTAGTGTGATAGGAGGTGTCTATTGACCCTACATTTAAACATCTGGAGATTGTAACTGTCGGGAAAGCAGACTTGTGGAAGGGAGTTCCACAGGCGGGAAGCACGAGAAAAGAAGCTGTTGGAGTAGAATTTACGGTTACATCTTATTTGTTTAACTGTAAAAGGGTGGGACCTAGTTGCTAATCTAGTATCTCGTGTAAATTCGTGCTTAGGCGGCACCAGTGATCTAAGCTCATCGGAGCAGAAGCCATGAAAGTACTTGTAGAAGAGGCACAGGGAAGCTACATCACGCCGGTGTGAGAGCGGCTGCAGCCGGTCTGCCAAGTCAGTATCAACCACGTTACAGATCCTCCTTTGTATTTTGTCAAGAAGCCCAAGGTTTTGTTTGAGTCGTGATTTCGTGGCAATTCAGTAAAGTATCAATCGCCCAAACTTGTATGAACACAAATGTTACCATAATCTGTATTTATCTTTTCTCTAAAACGCAAAATATTTTATAAAGCTACATTTCACCATACTCTATTTTTGTTGGATTTTCTGTAATTTAGCTCTGTCTGACACGAACGAAAAAATGTCAATGTTGAAAGTGTGCTTACACAATTTGTTTATGAATTTATTATGTTCCGATTTTATTTTATTTTATTTTAGGTAATCTAATCTGAATCGAATATGTTTAGTTATTCTTTACATTTATAGTGTTCTAGCGAGTTGTAGAGTAGTCGCATCTCTTTGTTGAATTTCTAATTAATTTTGTTAATCACTAGAAAAAGTATATTTAGATTTTTAATCGCATGTCAATAACCTATCTAAGTATACTGATTACTGAATGAATATTTAATTTAGTGCATATTTAATATTAATTAATTACAATTTCTTCCTATACACAAATTCATTATACAATCCTACCAGTTTATTAATCAGCCTATATAATAATATATAATTGTTTTCATTCATGCTTTCTTTATGCTAAATGCGCTTGGAGGTCATTTTCACGTATTTCATCTGATATTGTCTCAGTATGTATGCATGAAAAATCTCTGATCCACAGATAGTCTAAGCAAGCAACAACAAGCAGAAAGAACACTCTAACATCGTGAATCAGCTTGAGTTTTTTGCTACAGAAACGTTATATTACATATTAATTTTCAACGACGTAATTTTAAATATTAATTTTCACGGACGTAAATCCCGAGCTCTTAAACACGTTCAGATATGTAATTGACCCTTTTTCACAGAGGCAATGCAGAAATAGAATACAATTTTTCTAAAAATGTTATTCACTTTCTATAAATGAAAGAAATAAGATGGGAAGATAACGTTTATACTTAAATTTGGACAGGTTAAGATTGTCATGAAGCAAACTCTTAAACGTTGGTGCTTCACGGGTGGGACTTATATCTCACTAATGAAATACAAAGAAAATAAGGGTGGTTATGCCTGTTCTTATCCATGAAGATTAAAACTGGTGAAACAAATAATTGAATATTAGGTAGTATTTACACTAGTTACATTATGCGGACTGCTGTCTTCATATTTGTTTCTACTTGTACGACGTTTCGCCGTTGTACATTTCTTCAGCTGCTAGGAATATCGAACCGCTCCTTTTATTACGATAGGGGTATATCATTCTCATGTATATATGTGAAACCTCTTCGGTAACCATGCTATATCACCCGATAACCCGACCATAAATTATTTGTTCAGCACTGCTGTAGCCTGGTGTTGAACTCACAACATTTTGGATCAAGCCAGTGAAACTAACCAACATCTATATCCACTTGACCATGTGTCCTTAAGAAAAACTATATTTTTGGGACTTATATAACTAATGTTCATTAACCATTTTTACCAGAGTTCATATTGCAATTTAATTTAATAGTTTCCTCACGTATTTTATGATATCAATAGTTTTCTCTAGTCGTTTACAAGAGCCCATATTGAGATGTTTGATACTAATGATTTTTTCTGGCACTCCGTATGACTGATTTCCATACTGTATTCATCTCTATGCTTGGTCAGTTTATGAGATTTTTGTAGATTACAATATGTTGTGATTTCTTACGTTTACGTAGTTTCCAATAGCGTTTTTTTTATCTATTATTTCAGCTTCATCTTTTCTCCTTCCATATGTGGTTAACTGGATTGTTCTGTTACGTTCTTGCGAGGTTCTTGTAGCCTTAACTTAAGGGAGATAACTCATGTATACCAAAGCGGCTTCGCACAAGAAATGTGAATGTAATTAAGGGTACGGTTCAAAATTCTTAGCACCTAAAGAAGACCAGAGTATACAACGGCCAAAACGTCCTACAAATGGCAGCACAGATGAGTATGATAATGTAAATAGTGCAAAGAAATGAATTTAGTCTGAACAATTTCTGTAGAAATAGTGACCGAGCCACAAAAGAGTTTCAACGTTACATCTGTGAGAAAGAGGTTCCAGGTTGGACAATAATTTGCACTCAAGAGGACATAGAAGGCGCTTTTGAATTCTATCGAGAGTGGAAACTGAAGACTGGTTATCTCTTGCTAATATATATGGCAACTGGCCCCAATTTTCGGTCTAATCTGGCCTATGTAAAAGTAGAGAAAAGAAGGAGATATGTACAAACTAGATCTACCTTCAGGGACTTACTTGCTAAGAAGGGCTTAAAAGTAATAGCTAACCCAATAATTAACTCTGCTCACATCTACTACTTAGTCTCCGTAGATGTACTACACTTTGCATGTGGTAACTTTAATTTCCTAAGACTTCTGCTCAGCTGCTATATGCAAGAAGGAAGAATAAATCATAATATGGTTAACCATGATTTCCATGTTGCCATCATAGGTTGCTGACATCATGAAAAAACATAACTTATTTTCTGAACGTGTATACTTGCGTGTAGAAAAAATACAAGACATGTTGAGTATAGAAGATATGTTGTTGGTTGGTTGGTCCAAAAAAGGTTTTGTTGGTAATATTTTTCATTCAGAAACGTTTTTGTTGGTAATATTTTTCATTCAAAACGGTTTTTTTGGTAATGATTTTCATTTAAAAAAGATTTGTTGGTAAATACTTTTATAGCATTTTGACCCCAGTTTGGGGGCTAAATATTTACCCATAGCTGGGACCCTAACAGGTGCTACCACTCTGGGTCAGGGTGGACCTGGGAACAATAGCAATTAAGAGGTGGTTCCATGCTCTTCACAATCTCCCAATCAGATACCTTGTGGTTGGATGCTGTTTAAGGTCATAACCAGAACTTGGAAGATATGAGAAATATAAAATTTAATAATAAAGAAATTAATAACCATGAATATATATGTTGACATAAGATTTGAAGATACACGAGAGAATGATAATTTACAGTTTAAGAGACAGAAGAAGAACAACTGACATGTGGGTAGTTTGCAATAAAATATTTAATAAAGGTAGAAAAATATGGAACTCTAAGAAAACAACATTAAATTGAATATTTTTAGTATTAGTGAATTAATAAAATAATGCAAAAAAAATTAGGTGCAACAAAGAACAACGGATAAAATTAGATAGCTGGCAAGAAATGTGAGTGGAGCAGACAGATGATTTTTGTAACTGACCGTTATTATGACTCAGAATGGAAAGCCGGGGTAATATTGGTTTGTATAGAAAGAGTTTTAAAAGTAAATAGAAAGAAAAGATCAACGATGCTGAATGCTTTTAAAAAATTAGAGGAAGGTAAAGAATTGTAAGCTAAAAATACATCGCATATTAGAGTGAATAGGGAAGATAGAAATAGTGACGTATAAATTATTTCTCTTGACCGATGTCTATTCATCAAAAGTGGAAAGTCATTAATATAGCATTGCCACCTTCTGTTCTGGACGACCCACAACTACGACATCCACTTCCTTCTACAGGCGCATGCAAAGATATATTCCCAGCTCTTTCTTTTTACTATATACATATATATATATATATATATATATATATATACAGAGAGAGAGAGAGAGAGAGAGAGAGAGAGAGAAAGAGAGATATAAGTGTGTATGTGTGAGTGTATGCTTGTGAGTGCGCGCGTGTGTGAGCGTGTGTGCGCACGCGTGTTTGTGTGTGTGTGTGTGTGTGAGAGAGAGAGAGAGCGAGGGAGCGAAATAGAACCTGTTCGTTTCTTGGGTTGTAATCTACATTTCAATTTACATTTTACTTAACGGTTAGAGTTGTATCCTTAATGATATTTTTACATCTACGTCATACTTTATCTTTACATATTTGTATTTTTTCTTGCTTTATCTCAACATTTACATTTGTTTTGTATTTTGATCAGACAGATGTATATTCCACTCTCTATCTTTCTCACATATATATAAACTATCGCCCGGTTCATACTCCACCCACATCTATTGAACAGGTGAACAGGCTTATCCCTTGTTTCCTGTTTAGGATGCGGTTTCCGGCTTTATCTTTTCCATTCTTTTCACTCTTTTCTTTTTTTATTTTTTTTCAATTGGAGTAGATAGACTAAACTATCGCCCGGTTCACACGCCACCCACGTCTATTGAACAGGTGAAGAGGCTCATCCCTTGTTCCATTCCTTTTTACCCTTACGTAGCCCCCTGCTCATCAGTACGGTAAGACGCCGATTGCTACCTAACCCAGGCTCGAAACCCAACCGAATTGGCGTCAGTCGGCAACTCTACCCCTGGGATGTATATAGAAAGAGAGAGAGAGAGAGAGGAATATGAAATCGAAAATAAAATTAATAAAATAACACGCATAGACAACGAGGGATTATACAAAGATAAATGATAGAATCGAAAATAAAAGAGAAAATGACATAATAAGAAAAATGCTTTTCAAACTCTTCAAACATCTAGATTTTGAAATAGTAGCTAAAATTAATAAGAAAGTTGTCCAATATTTAGATGTAGAATTTAATCTACAAACTAGCAAAGTCTCTCCATATATGAAATCAAACACAATTGTAATTTATTCAAAACAAGACCTAACCATTCAACCAGCATAATCAAACATTCATAAGGGAATATAAAATATATTATCAAAACATTCTTCTAAAAAAACAATATTTGATGAAAAGAAAAATTAATTTGTAAGTGCCATATTTTTTAAATCAATTAATAAACGCATTCTAAAAAAATTCTGAATTAAACAAAACATTCAATAGGAATTCAATCTAATTAAGTTATAAGTATTTTTCATAGAAAATTACATAAAAAAACAGAAGGCTAGAAAACTAAATAATAACATATCATCACTAACATTTTAATCTAACTGTAGAGAAAAAATAAATGAACACTTAACGGACTTTGTAAAATAAAACGGGTTACTAACAAAGCAGATGTACTTGCCATGGATGGGCAAAGAAAGACTTAATTGAGTTCAATAAAAGTTATTTTTATAAACGGATGTAATAAACAAAATTCTGCATTTAAAGTGGAAAACTCTACGAATCATACCAAATTGGCTATCCAAGTGTGGAGTTAAAACTGAATAATGGAAAAGATCATGATATAACTTTGAGTAAAATAAAAATAACCAAGCCATAATGCGGCGGTGATGCATGCAGATTGTACCAGGTGAAACAGTTAGCCAAAATGTTGTTCCCAGAATAAAAAGAAATTTCTAAATGAAAGGTCAGAAATTATGTACAGATGTAACAACACCTATAAATACATACTAGAATCATAAAAACATGGATGAAAGTGTCATAAGATACTTAATTTAATCCTCCCAAATTTTAGAAATTTTCACTTGTTTAAAACATTCCATTCTTGTTTTCATAAAAAAAATGCGTATTTATAAGTTTAAAAATCTGAAAAATTATTATAAATTTCCTGACATACCGAAAGTTTGAAACCTAGGTTTAGGAAATAACTCATTTTGAAATACAAAATATTAAAAAGTACGACAACATAAATATACTGAACACCTTTTAATACAACTGTTTACTGGTAGAGTTTAATTCTGACCAAAAGCTTATCACACACACACACACACACACACACACACACACACACACACACACACAGATATATATATATATATATATATAATATTAGATATTCTACAATTTCGTGGGTAATACATATTTCGTAGCAGGAAGCTGCTTGTCAGACTGAAAATATACAATAGTTAATAATATTCAAAATAATCCCGAAAATACTTACACACACGCGCACGTGCTCATGTTTTGAATAGACATTTGTAATGATAATCTACAAAAAAAAATTCTCGTTCATTAAAAAAAAACCAAAGGGAGAAAGAAAAAATAAATAGACAAATGGTAAATGGAAAGAAAAGAAAAAAAGAAAAGAAAAAAAGAAAAGAAAGGGAAAGAGAACGAACAGTATAAGGAGAAATTAAATTTGACCTCTTAGATCGACATCAGCGTATATTGCAGTTCATCTGCTTTCTTAGAAAAGCATGACATGGAAATTTAACATTAAACTTTAGACGTAAATATAATGGGATATATTTACGGTAAAAAATTATAAACCAATTTTTAATGCAAATTAAAATATAACGTCTATTAATAGTATATTATAAATATAGTTAAAATAATTAAAACATATAAAAATAAATTATAAATAAAATATAGAAAATTGAGAAATGGAAAGAAGAGAAAGAAAAAGGAAAAGAAAAGAAAGGAAAGCAGAACATACAGTATAGATAGAAAGGAAGTTGAACGTTTTAGATCAACACTAGCGTCTATTACAATTCAGCTGCTTTCTTAGAAAAAAATGACATGGGAATTTAAAATTTAAAATTAGTTATAAACACAATGGGATAAATTTACGGTAAAAAATAAATTGTAAATCATACTTTACAATACAAATTAAAATATAACCACTAGTAATATTATATTATAAATATAGTGAAAGTAATTAACACTTAGATAAGAAGATTATAAATAAAATATTAAGAAACAATCTTAAAAAATAACTTAAATAGTTTCTGGTGCTGCACTAGGCTTCTTCATTCTCCGGAGTTTCACCCTTAGTTTATAGTTGACGCGGTAGTCGCTTATACATTCGGCACCTGGATAGATTTTGCATTAAACCACTGCATTTGTGAATCACATGTTTATGGTTATTTAGTCTTTTTCGTGTTTCGTGTGGCCTTCTGGGCTTCTCTATATACATAGACGATGTGAGTGTCCTTGAAACCAGGTGTTAGTTATTATATGGTCATTTCATGCGCATCATCGGACTCATTTTTTTGCTAGTTTTTGCCGATTCTTAATCAAAAGTTCCGTCTCCCGCTCCCTCCATTTATCTATCTTGGCATTCAAATCACTCATTATGATTCTAATTTCTTGGCTTTTGCAATGATTATATTTCTTCGTCAGTGCATTGAGTGCATTGGTGCATAAACAAGGAATTTAAAATCTATTTTTCTGTTATCTATTTTTCTTCTACATTTAATGTTTATTATTTACTTAAGTTATATTTAACCAGTTTGTTTTATTAACATTGTTCGTGTGAATTCAAGACTGATCATGAATGGTATAATTGCGTCTAACCTGTTACTTCTTAATTTTTATTTTATTTTACATTTATTTTATAGTGTCTCTTTGCGTTACTGCCATTCATAGACCAGAGCTAACATGTTCAGGTAGCAATTATCTGTCTCTTTTTTTATTATTCATTACCCTTGCATTTTTTATGTACAAACAATCAAAATGATTTATTTTACAGTATTATTTGGTGTTACTGACGAGGTGGGTGGTTAACTTTACGTGTCAAATGGAATCTGATATTAAAAAAAAAATTGTACTATATATATATATATATATATGTGTGTGTGTGTGTGTGTGTGTGTGTGTGTGCGTGTGTGTGTGTGTGTATACTCTTTTGAATTTTATGTTTTACTGGTGGTATGGAATAAATTTTGGAAATTTTGTGTAATTTGCTAAAATCTGAAATTTGATTATTAATAGCTGTTGAATATTACATTTAAATTTGCTTTTAGTATTTTAATTTTACAATGACACAACATATAAGTATTTTTTTTGCAGTTCCGTTTTTTTTTCTGTATTCAAATATTTTGTTAAAAACCAAGAATTATAGTCATGTTTTAAGAATGGCTTCGTATATTTTTACCTTTTTATGATTTTTTGGATCAACTTTGCCTGGCAAATGAAGGGATTGTTTTGATTATTATAGTCTGTTTTTCATTTTCTGAATGCTTATTAATTACCTTTTTTTGAAAGTCAGTTCTAAAAAACCAATCTTTTTATGCTTGTGCTAAAATCGATGACGACTCTACTTTGTCTTCAGTTCCGTGGAGAACGGTGTTCAGACATATTATCAATAAGTTTTACATATTATTCGTTAGTAAGTTTTTTTCTCACGGAATTGAAAATTTACGATTGTTCTACTGAGTCAAATGTCTCCACGTATTCAACAGAAAACATTTTTTTGCTATATTGTTTGTTTGCTTGCTCATGTTTTTTGGTAAGTTGGATTTCTGATAGTATATAATTGAGTATGCATTCATAATATAAGTATGCAGAAACTCCCAGCGGGCAAGTTTGAAAGCTACATACAAAACACTTAAAATAACACATTTAAAAACTGTTAATATGTATAAAATTCTACGTATACGCAGCTTTTATGCATGCGAACAGTTTTATTTTAGTGCTTTTATCAAACTAATATGCCATACTGTTTTATATATATATATATATATATATATATATATATGCAAGTCCATGCGAAAAATACGTGCATTAATCCGCGTAACAAAAACAAGAAAATTATATAGCAATGCACAAACGTTCGCCATATGTAGACACAAAATAAATATACATATGTATGCAAAATTCAAATTAATATATCATTCTATGCTCTTAAAATCGATATGTCTGTGATATATATATATATATATATATATATATATATATATATATATATATAATTTTTTTTATATGAATTTTCCCCTGTAATCACGAAGAAAAACAAAATTCATGTGCCTATGTATATACAAACATTGCGTGCTCGTATGTTATAATACATAATGGATCTATAGGGAAAATATTTACGGTAATATATATATATATATATATATATATATATATATATATATATTTCGGATTTTCCAAAGTATCTGATATATTGTTATGTAAATGAAATAAGAGTGGATATATTTTGTACGGAACTGTAATCATACATAATCATGCAACCATACGGTAATGCCTGCGCGCGCGCGCACACACACACACACACACACACACTCACACATATATATATATATATATATATATATATATATATATTCTCAGCCACATATTTCAATATATATATGTGCGTAGGTGCTAGACGATAAATATAGTGATGACATATATAAGTTAGAAATTAGATAATATCCTTTCATCTAAATCTTAACATATGTTCTATCATCAACACGAAAAATCTCCTAAAAAGTTGAAAAGTATAATGTTATATATATATTTTTTTTTTCTAAACATATTCTGTTAAATGCAATAGACATTCATGGTCTGTTATATTTAACAGTATATGTTTAGAAAATTATCTGCTCTCTCGATACACTATATATATATATATATATATATATATATATATATATATATAAACTATTTGTTTAAACATTACTTTTACTAAATATTCAAAATTAAAACACGGGTTTTCTCTTGTGGGGGCATAATACTTAGCAGATATAATGATGGTTACCACATGGGGGGGGGGGGCAGTCCTCGGATATTCAGTTCGGTAGATATAAATAATTATACTGTTTAATAATAAAAACAGACTATCTACTTAAATATGAGTATTAATTAAAAACTCTCAAGCAAATTATATATATATATATATATATATATATATATATATGATCGGGATATTTTAGGTCTCATTCATTAGTTTAGAAGGTAGAATTGTATGCATATGTGTGTTTCTAAATATGTTGGTCATAATGTACCTGCAAGATTATATATATCTATAATTATGTATGTATATGTATATATACTAGACACACGCGCACATACACGAACACACACACACACATATATATATATATGTGTGTGTGTGTGTGTGTGTGTGTGTGTGTGTGTGTGTGTGTGTGTGTGTGTGTGTGTGTGTGTGTGTGTGTGTGCTTGTTTCGATTCCGTCTTCATGTAAATGAAAATATTTGTAGAGAAAATGCTTATTTGTATTGGCTGGCGCTACAAAAATGATCAAATGAAAAATGGAGTACGAACATGAAATATAAAAGAAAACCAAGAAATTCTCGGATTTATTATCGATTATTACGATACAGTAGAACAAAAGATAAAAAATATATTAACAATACAAATACGTTAGAATAAATGTAAGTATGAATAAAAAAGAAAACACCTCTTTAAATTAAAAAAAAACAAACAACAAAATATAAGAAAATCGAGCCTAAGAAATAGATATACGGCAAATAAACGGCAGAGAAAAATGACGTCCAAAAAAGTTTTCTTTTTATGTAATTCAGTATCGGTAAAATAAATTATAAATTATTATAATAAAACAATCCAAGAAAAACTTTAGAAAGGTGAAAAAATATATAATGCACAGCATAAAAAAAGAGAATTATATAAAATAAATATCAAAATCATTTTTTCGTTAATGATCATCAGAATATAGACTGTGAATGATTCAGCAAACCATCTTTATAAACAAGTCGTAATGACTACCCAGGAATAGATAATATATCTCAACAAAGAATTTTACCATATTTCTCGTTTGTTTAGATTTTATTTTTACTATGTGCGCACCACTGTTTCTGAGTAACATAATGCATACAAATACGGTATAGTCAGTATAATCCCAAAATCATGGAACAGCTAGCAATGTTAGCGAATCCTTGCAATTGCAAATATTACTAAGTGGAATATAACTTTTTTTAATAATAAAAAAGGAAAAAAACGTTATAACAAGCAACGGAAAACGTGATACTGAAAACTAAAATCGAATTTAAATAGCAGAAGATGCTTTCCACAATGTAAAAGTATTAAAAATATAAATTTCCTTGGAAGCCAAAATATACTACTCAACTGCTTTATGATATCAATCTTCTGATATGCTAGTGAATGGTAAAGTATCCTTAGAGATGAAGAAGAGACATTTAGCAAGAGAGTTTTGATTTTCCAAAATGATACTGAGAGTACCATGAGCCGAAAATTTGATCTGGGATGTTGTTTTAAGGAAAATTGAACAAAAAATGTACTTAGATATACAAAGAATTAATATTTCTGGGATACATATTCAGAAATATGTCTTTCGAGAATTTTAATCTCCCAAGAAATATTAAAAGAGCAAGAAGAGCAACAATGAATATCCATCAAGCCTGCTTGTAAAAAGGGATTACAGATGAAAGACAGAGTAGAATCAGTTATACTTTAGAGATATGATTAATTGGAAGTTTGAGAGAACCATGATCATCAACAAACTGAATGAACGTGGTATACGAAACAATCTCTTTTATACGAGGGCAATACAAATATTGTATAAAACAGAAACGCACTTATGCAATTTTGTGCATTATTCTGTGTATGGTAATGTCCTTATTTTGAAAATTCATTTTTGATGTTAGAACAATTTTAGTGAGGTATTTTAATTTCATTAAAGAAAAATCGTCATGTCGGATTTTTCCAAGGTTCAATAAAAATGATTGTATACATATTAGATTACGTGATTTTATCCTTAAAAACGTTCAAATGAAACATGATTACAGACAATCGAAACAATGTGAAATATTTACTGAAATATCAGACTCTTTCATGGATTTTTAATTTTGTATCTTTTAAGCACCAAATTTATCAAATCTCATTTATCTGTCCTCTGAAATTTAATATGATAATATCAAATGACCAAAACAAATGATTTAGAACTATATATTATATACTTTTATCAAGACCTTATATATTTTTTATTCGTTCAGAAATCTGTCATTTTACTGAATAGTACGAAATATTCGTGAAGGGATGTTTTTAAAACTAACATCAGAGATTATTTGAAGAAATATGTGCTAATCACTAAATATTTCTGAATTGAAATTTATCACTTTACTGAATCTGAAATCTAAATCACTCTTTCTGTACCATTGTCATACACCTATGTGACTGTAGGCATTAAAAACAAATGTCTTATTTAAATTATTTTCAAAAATATATGTTATTAGATAACTGAGCCAAACAGGAAGCATTAGACAAATTTCATAATTATCACCCCATTGGCAATGTTTGCCGAATATCTATTACCTTAAATATGTTGTTATTTATTGCTGATTTGTCAGCATAATATTTATAGTGTTGGGTACATATTTAGGTTCTTAATATAATTTCAATGAATTCTGGCATACGAGGCACCTGTTTTAGTGTAACTTCAGCTTAGACATAGAAACGTGGGGCAATTCTGAACAGAATTAGTAAAGTTTATTGTTATACTGCTGAGATTTCTTGTTTCTCTTATAAATTCCACTCCAATACCTCATATTTCAGATTTTGAAAATATTAGTTTTGCTTGAAATATAAAACATTATAGAAAAAAGTCAATTAGTATGTTATAATCGATTTTAAATATGAATAGTTAAACATTTTTAAATAAACATGTGTGTGTGTTTAATGAGATGTCTAATGATTAAAAGGGGCTATGTTGTTAAAAAAACATTTTACAAATTTAATGAAATGGTCATGATTTTTTTTTAATTATACGCTGTCATTTACAAACTGAGTAGAGATCAATATATGTCTGGAGATTGCACTACTGCTTGAAGATTAAATTCATTTTGTATTACCGATTACTGTGTCTACATTCTCAAAATTTATCTGGCTACGCATATCCGTCAATTTGATTAAGATTTTCAAAAAATACCCAAACATGTACCCTAAAATATATTTTCTATCACACTGATAATGATTAGTTCCTGGTAAAGATTGAGACTGTCGAAACTGTCAATAAAAAGAGAGACCAATATATTAACCGAATTGTTTATCAAAAGTTTATCAAAAGTTTTTCAATATTCATCTTATTCAAAAATAATATGTAAAGAAACAAATCTTGTTTAATGATCAAGTGAACTCATCAGATTTATGTGTGTATGTACTGAGGTTCCAGAATGTGTGCAGAAGTATATCAATGTGTGAAAAGCCATGCAAAATGCGTCTGGCAACATACCGGATCTTCCAGTCAGAAAAAAGTCAGGTATTCGTTACATCTGTGAATACGCAAAGAATGCGATAATTTCCAGAAAGCTGATGTGCGATGCCATATCGTTGGCAGTCCACATGTTTCTAATGTGTGTACGTACATTATTTACGAACCAATTAGCTTATATATAGCACCCAGAAACCCTCTATTGAGCTCATGTCGGACGAAGATGATGGACACATAATCCAGAATGGTTCTCAAAGTAATTCTATACGATCTAGTTTCAATGTCTTGTTGAAAAATGAGGTCAAATGGGTTTCTAGTGTCTGCATCACATCTGAACTCTACAATCAGCCGAAAGTAGAATCCTGACTCAAATAAATTCGAGCTTCATGATTTTATCTAAAATTTGATACTCTTTCAGGAATAATCGTTAATACTTCTCAAGGTGACCGACAGAAGTGAAAGTTATATTGCTTAACTGAAAGATGAGTTGCGAGGTGAGATGCTTAATATATGTGGAGCTGATTAGACCCTGGCTTAATTGCAACAAGAATAGAGAGGAAGATTTCCAACAAGCAAAAAATGAAGAAACTTCCAAGCATTTATTTTAATGTTTCGAAAGAATAGTTGCTATTACAGGAATATATTTCTTAAGGATTATTGTATGGTGTTATAAAGTACACACGCTTTGTGGAATCAGGTTTAGTGATGATAGCAGAAACAATGAACGCAGTTACATGTATATCAATTAATAGTTACTAACTTCTAATTGATAAATCGATTCAAGTTTATTGGGAATAAAGGACTACTGAAAAGAAATAGCAGCAGATAATACTGTGTGATCCGAATTGCTAATGGGGTAGAGATGTGAAGCTCGGCAAGTGCTAGAAGAAGAGGTGAGGAACAAATTATGTAAAGAACAAGGTTTATCAGATTTATTAGGGAAACGTGTAGATAAATCAACTATTTGAATAAGACACTGAGCAAGGGAAAAATTGCAGGTCTGAATATCGTCAACATCAGTATCATTAGAATAGTTAACTTGATAAGCGTTAAAATAATCAAACACAAGAATGCTCGCCACAGAGGGATGACGTGAGAGTCATTTCTGTATTGTCAGAAATAATGTTTAAGAGATTTCAATTCTGAGAAGAAGGAAAGTGAAAATGCAAAAAGAGATAATTAACCAAATGCGATAACGAATGTTCTAATTACCTGAAATCATCATAATACTGATATCTCTCAATGGATGCAAATTATTTATGAATCTGTTTAATAAAATATATGCGAAAACGTCAAATACATGTTGGCAACATATACATCGGTGCTTCTTGATAAGTTCATATAACTTTAAAAGTTATATAACCTATCGTGTCCAGTTCGAGTTTTGTTCTGGAATATTTGCTCTGTGACAGGGTTAAGAGTTTGTGTATGTTATTCATGAGTAGTATGGAAGAATCAGCGATAAAATAATATAACACTATAATTTTCTGGCTAATATAATTTATTCCATATATTAAAGATTTGAAACTTCAAGAGACATACGCAGCGCATTCAGACAATAAAGTTTTGTTGATTCTGCATTACAATTATGTAAGTCTGAAACACAATGAAAAGGTCACGAAAACATTAAGAACTCTGAAATTCACAATTTTTGCATATCCATTCAAATCCCCATTTATTACAAACGGGAAAAACGCTAAGATGTCAATAAACTTCATCTGGTTCCCAAATTGAATTAATAAATAATAATCAATAACTCAATAACCGAATATGGACCATATGTAAAAAATATTGATAAAGGAATTTTTAAAAAATGAAAAATTGTGTGATATGTATTTATTCTGCATTATCATTCTAACTATAAAATTCTTAAAAACTAATGTTTTTAATTATTATAAAACTTCAAAGGAACCAAATGATTTCATTTGTTAATAGTAATTTTGTATTCTACAAAGATTTTAGTTAATTTATATAAGGTGTATAGACGATAATTAATATCACTTTGCGTATATTAAGGATGCATAGACATTTTGTCATTTCTGGTCATCCATATGTTGCTCCTCAATGTAAAGATTTTAGTTATAGGTAGTCATGGTATTTTATGGATATACTTTTTAGGTTTTATTTGCGAAATAATATAAGTTAATGCCAAATATATTAGATTAGTTTTTTGTTGCTTTCTCTAGCTTTTTCAGTTCGCCTTTTCTTTGTCCTTGACTGGAAATTGCAGTTGGAGACAACAGGATATTCTACTATTCACTAGAAAGAAGAATGATTTGTACCTTTCCGAAAAGACAGCAGGGACAAAACAGAAGAAGCAGTCTTGATTGTACTTCTGTTTCCGAGATGATAACCGTTATCCAAACTGCACATTTTGCATAGTATGTTATTAAATTGTTGGTGTAACCAACAAACACAGTCTTGTTCGTGTGAATATAAATATGCAAATACGTGCACGTAATACTGTGTAAGTATTTATGTCTCGAACTGAGTGTCAGTATGTAACTATATATAATATGACTGTATACTTACACACACACACACACACACACACACACATATATATATATATATACATATATATATGCATATATATATATATATATACACATATATATATACATATATATATATATATATATATATATATATATATATATATATATATATATATATATATATATATATATAGATATATATATATGCCCACACATTTGTAACATATTTCATTAGCATAATTTTGTCTGAAGAGAAGAAAAACTTGTTAGACGTCTGGAAAATTATACAAATAGGTTTCATATCGATCGGAATTTCCAATATTTATCTGTTTTGTTCAATTTTGAAGAGACAGAAGATCTTTCTGAATATTGCATTATTATCAGTAGCTTTTAGTTATCTACTAATCCATTATCTCCAATCTTTTTACCTATCCGCATGTTTTATCCGCATTCGATTTCAGACTGGAATCCGAATTAATAAACGATTCACACGAAGGAAATTAATTTGCTTTTGATATACTTGATTATTTATTTCATGTTTTAGTCAAAATATTTTGCTTACATATATGGCAACTGATATACTTCAGTAACGGCTATCCTATTTACCTATTAATCAGTTAATTAACCAGATGACCTGCCTGTAATTCATAAATAGTTTCATCAATTTATCATCCAATGTCATTATTATTACTAAGAGCAATTCTAGTCACAAACATGAAAAAAATCCATTTTCGTCTAATTCAAAAAGGAAATATTCTTTGGAAATTAATGGCAAATATCATGACAAAACTTGTTTCCATGCAATGTGCTTATTTTAATACATTTTACTCCATCACAAATATTGCTCTGTCACCGAATCTTCATCGTTTTATCATTTTAGCTATAACTGTCTACAGTTCCCTCTGCAAACTCTTCTGTTTTGTTTCCTGATAGGTTTGTGTTACCTTTAAATCTATATTGCTATTTGGTCTTATCGAACCTGATTGAATCAGGACTGGAATCTATTAAAGAAAAATTAACTTACTTCGAGCCCGCAGAAATAAAACGTATATGATATCGGAGATAATTTGAATTTATAAAGTTCAAAATCATATAAATAATTATTGCTGGAAGTCACTGAATTTTTTAAAAAATTGTCTAAACTTAATTAGATACGGGAAAATGAACGCAACAAATATTGAGATGTGCATTAATATTTTATTTATTTATATGTATGTGATTGTTTTTAAAAGAGCAAGTAATTTAACTTCACAGTGTGTACAAAATTCCGAAGCTGTGATGATGATTGATTTCTGTTATAAAGTTAGTGGTTTTGAATGTCGAAATCACATGATTTAAAGACATTTAATTATATTTACCTTGTCTGCAGGGCCGTCAATTGTATTTTTCCACCATGATACTATGTTCGTTTTTTTCTATCGTTATATACACTAGTTCAAATGGATAATGCTTTCTTAGCTAGGGTACTTAAAATCTTGTCTGTATCATCTACCCAATATTACAAATTATTATTTGTAAATACATACAGTTATTGTAAATATAATCTGCTAATCAATGTTTCAAACGGAAAGATGTTCGGGTTACTTTGTTCAAAGTTTCCTCTCCAAATTAAGTAATATTCTGGTTAAAGAATATATCGGATGAACTGAGTCTCATTCACTGGCGTCATTACATGATTATATGCTTATACACAGAATAAAAAATTCCCGACCCATTATATATTTAAAAGCCGTTTTTATTATTCTATATTCGGTGTTGATCATGTGTGGTGAAAACATTTGGTCAGTTTTGTTAAGCGTTATAGCAATATTGTCGGATTATTCAATGACATTATCTAAATATATTTTAAATACATTTTTTTTTGTTTTCAACTTCAGATAAAGTGTATTGTTGGTAATTTTACTATAAATAAGTAGTGTTTAGTCGGTTGATTTTTGTTTAGCAGCATATGAATCTTTTTAGGTTATTTAATGCTGAAATCTAAATATTTTGTACGCAATTATATGTTGCAACTACAGTTATTTTATATAATGTCATACTTTCAGGGTAAAAGTATCTTTTTTGATACATAGTTTGTCGAATATAAAATATATTGTTAGTAATTTTACTTTTAAAATGTATTTTTATGTTATTTTAGTGTTGCATTTATTATCAATTTTCCATAAAAATATATTTTTGGTAATTTTATTATAATTTTATTTTTCATTTAATTTTGAAAATATATTTTTGGTCAATTTATTTTAAAAAGCTATTTCTGTCGTTTTATAAAAATGTCCTTTTGAATTTTGCTTGATTGTTCACTATTTTCCCATAACTGAAATCTTTACAATTACTACAACACAGGATCAAAGTAAACTGAGAAATAACAGCAATTAAGAGGCGTTACAGATTTCTCGAAACCTCCAGTCTCCCGATAAGATAACTTACAGACAAATGTAGTTTATTTTCGTACCTAGAAAGCGTTGAAAATATATTGCGGTGAGAGAGATACACATTCACAATTGTAAGTTGGTTTTGGATTGGGAGACGTCAATAGGGAAAACAAAGATGATTGATAAAAAAGTTTGAGGACAGTTTAGTTGGAAACAATAATTATTACCGATTTTAAGGAAGTTTCATGTGAAGAATTTGGGTTAACAAAATTCTCACAATAGTTTAAAGACCACAAGAATTTGGAAATGGTGAAGTGTAATATTTTTCGATAATGGTCACACTTAGTCAACATTGCTATTGTATGTAAGCTTGACATCGGTTAATAGCTGTAACAAAAAAACATCCAAAAATGGAAGACATGCGTTACACTTAATCCTGCAGAATTAATGCTCGGGACACCATCTTTATTCTTTTTTTTCTACATATAAAATATGTATTTCGTATAAAATTGTAACCGGGAAATAAAAAACGTATATCTGAAATTACTGGTTGATTAACCATATTCTCTCGCATAAAAAAGTCATTTGAAAAAGAAAGCAAAATACTGTAATTGTAAAGATAAAGATAAAGATGTATAATATTACTGTAATTGCAGACGACATCTTTGATGCGTGATCACTGCATTCAAATTTATAAAAATAGCCTACTTCGTGACAATGCGAATCAGTAATTTCACCTGAAATCATCTTAATGGTTTTTGACGGGTGAAAATATTCCTTTGGTAGCATGAGACATTTTTTACCATTGAGAATATTAACTTAACTTAACGCCATCGTATTATCATTTATTTCGATTAAAATGACAAAACTTCTTGTTTTTATATCAAAAGTATAACTACTTCATTTTGATTGAATTTTAAATCTTTTGAAATGTAGACGAAAGATGACAGAAAGTAAAAATATTATCTTGATGTTTACAAATATGCAAGTTGCTATTATTATTATTATTATTATTATTATTATTATTATTATTATTATTATAATTTAAAGCTCCAATAAGAAATGTTCTTTATTGTTACGAAGACAACATCGCTACTTATGTATACTCCAGGTTTGTTAATCCAGTAACCGTCATGTAATTTCAAAATGAAAACTTTAATTAATCTATGAGGATGGATTGTTCTTATTTCACACTCTATATCCAAGTATATTTCATTCGTTTTTTTCTACGGATCACTGGTATTATTTCTTTCTCAAAAACAACATTTTTATACTCAGTCCTAGGCAATAATTATTGTGTAAATCTGTACATTATTAAAAAAAACTGGAAAAATCATGCAATGAGGCATGTAAAGGATCAAGGCTCGTAAACATCCAAGTAGGTTTAGGAATAAAGTCCAAAAGTAATCAACTACTGACTATCACATTGCAGCAACACTAAAGATGATTTACAATTCATAATTTACTGTCGTGGTATTTATACATAGATATAATAGTTTCAATTGCTGAGGTTTATGAGATAGTTTTAATTCCTGAGTTTTAGGATAATTGGAAAGCGAAAACAGCACAAAAATTCCAAGATTCAAAAATAAAATATTATAAATAAAAGTTTTACTACAATAAAAATTTATAGACTGACACCGGTACTTTCATGTTGCTACCAGACACGTGTTATAGTGATAGATAATTTGGAATACTCATAAAAATTTGCTAGTATTTTTTTCACTTGCACATCTTGCATATGATGCTTTCTTGCCACTTCTAATTTTACTTTCTAATACGCTCTTCTAAAATTCGATGTCACTAGTCATCTGTATTTTTTAATCTAGTTATTAATTGCCATTTATATTCAATAAAGCTTTCTCAATTACATTCATTCTCGCTAATTCATTGCTTCTTATTAAATTTATTTCATTGCTTGGGGTGAAATGATTAAGAATATCTGGTTGAAGATGTTAGCTTCGTTAAAACTGTTGGAAGCTAAAAACATAGATGTATCTGTCACAGATCCTAAATAAAAAGACCATTTCACAATGATTTAATATAGAAATTTGACTCCGCGTTGCAGTACGTTGCTGCATATATACGCTATTCACAATTTTAAATTTTCACAAGACTTATATTCTGAAACCATAGGAGAACTTAGTGAATCAGCATAGCACGTGATGTGCCAATTTCTGGAAATTGCAACAGGCAAGTCAAACAAAAATCCTTGTCATATGTTATGAACTACGTTGAGGAATCAATTCTACATGTTCTCATCTATAACTATCGTAGAGTATGCTCAACATGTTTGTTAGAGTTCTTAAAATTCTTGTCGGTAGTATGAATCAGATTAGAACCCTCTCATAAGGAATGCAATAGCTTTTCGAAAATTAATCTTCTGAATATATCTTCTTCACTATATCAACAGAAAACCTACAATTTCTGTATAAAAGGAAGTAAGGCTTGATCATTGGTTCATCGTTATCACCTACCATATATGGATTACTTTGCGAAAATTATTAAATGGCTTTAGCAAAGCATCAATAAAACCAGCCGTATGGTTGATATAACTAGATGACATCTTCATATATTGGACTCAGCAAAAAGAAATACCTCTGGTCTAAATGAACTCAATAAAAACTTGAATTGATTTCACAATCGAAAAGGAAATAAAGACCATTTAAGATCCTTGAATATAGTAACATACATAATAGGTAAAAATTATCCGTATATAATAAACCAACATAAATCAGACAATATTTACTATGAATAAATTATAAAGAAAGATATCATATGATGTCTGTAGCCATTATACATACCAGCAGGTGGTTATAAGAATTACATATAAAATTATACCTTTACAAATAAGTACTCAACAATTATATCAGTTTCTGCAGGCACAGATTACAGGTTCTAGGAGAAAAATCAAATTGGCCACTGTATTAGCTTATATGAAAAGATCAAACGATTAAGATGATCTCCCATTGGTATTCAGAAACATGTCAAAATTATAGCGACATCTCTGCTGAATCAAGCATGAAACAGAGACAGCAAAACCAAAACCTGCGTATTATGTTCCTTGTACATAAGGCATACAATGGAAACGTGGCGCAAACAGATTCCTAAAATTGACGCTCGAGAGACATGAAAAAAACCAAATCAATGGTTATAAACTGCAGTCAAGCATAAATGATCAGATATGAATGAGAAAGCAGAGTAAATTTTTAAAATTCTAATCAGAAGAAAAAAGGCATTGAAGAATTAGATTTCTGAGGGAATCAAACTATGTTAGACATTTACGGTCGCCTCAGTAAAGATAGCATAGTTATATTAAAGCCACCACTAAAGTGAAAAGTCATTTGAGAGTAACAAACTTGTGCAATTCGTCTGTATAAGTGGGAGCGTGAGAGAGAGACAGAGAGACAGAGAGAGATAGGAGGAGAGAGAGAAACGCCAGTGGAGGAAGTCACATTTAGTTTCAACAGCAGTGTAGACCTTAAGATTAGGTTTAGGACTCCATTATTTGCATCAGGATTGCGCCGCCTATAAAGAGCCGTAGAAATTAAAAGCTGATTTTTAAATTTTTGTTATAGTTATTACGAAGCAAAAATGAAAAAAATGTAAAAAAGAAAAAAAAAACAATGAAATATCCATAGACATAAAAAGGAACGGAAAGCAGTATAATTTGTAAATTACTTAAAATAAAATAAAAATTAAAAAAAAATATTGCCTAAACGTAACTCTGATGAAGAGGCACCTGGATAAAACTGGAACGCATAATGCTAAATAGTATAAAAATGATGTTGCAATCGACCGATTGTAACAATGAAAACAATAATATCCCGCTTATCCGGGAAATACAAACTCTAATTATTAATATGAAAAAAATAGATAAAATATTTGCGTGGCTAATTTTGAACAAGTGAGTTAAAGTATGTGTTAATACTTCATAGAATATTTTATACAGCGAGACGGCTGAATTTAAGGTCTTTATTACTGTATTGGATAAGAACAAATTACTAAATTGAAATATTGATGCACATATATATAGTTTACTATGCACTTGGTAAGTATCTGAGGTGATAACTTGTAAAACTTATTTTTCCTTGTAAAACTTTTTACGAAGTCATCAGAATTTTCTGTATTTCCGGATTTCACATTTTTAAAGTTAAATATCTGTTTCTTCTGTTTGTTTAGTAGCAAGTGTCATTCAACGCAGAAATTTACTTTTCTTGAGAGTATTATTAATTTATTTTGCAGAATTATATACCAATATTATAGAGGTGTCATTTTTAACTATTAAAATATATTTATGGTATTTTTACTATAAAAAATATTTTCATATTTACATATCGTTTTGTGCCGTGTTTAGATTAACAATTTTCCCATGGCTGTGATCCAGCATGTTATACTACCTCTGATCAGGTTCGATCTAGGAACAAAAATGCTCCTCAAAACCTCCCATTCAGAGGTTTTGCTGCTGGATGTAGTCTGTCATCCTAATTCTAAGATGCTCTGGAACTTCATTAGAATAATTTCGTGTGAATAGATCGATATTGTTTTATTCATGATTCATACATACTTGATAGAACGACTCAGTTAAAAATAATATCTTGTATTTATTTTTGTACTTCAGAGTTTGTCTTTTAATGTGCAAGCTGTCTATTCATATACGTGTTCTAAGAATGGTGTCGGTTTCCAGATCTTTACATTTTATAGTTTTTTCCTTTTCTGAAATCTACCAAGTTTTCTTTGTTTTATGATGATTTAATTGTTTAATCCTATTTTGTCACAATTAAAATAAACGTGCATGGGTGTTAAAGCGAATGTGTACGATAAGAATACGGTGAAAACTTACCCCCACAAATTTGATTAACATTTGGGAAATAAATGGGAATATGTGATTATCTTTACTGTACATTGTTTAAGCCACGACCTTCTGAGATGAAAGTAGAACATTGAAAGTTCAAATGGGAATATATGGTCGTGAATATAATTGGAGATTATTTAAATCATCTATACTATCTTTTAGATATTTTAATAATACGCCGTTATCAGATGAAACACACGAATCTCAAAATGTCATGTATAATGTTCATCTAACATGTAGGTTTAGATTAAATAGAAACAAAAGTTGTAGTTCTAATGCTAGAGAAGAATATAACGCACGTTTAAGGCGACGTCAATTTTCATAATTTTATCTTATACCAACATTATAATACGACTGTATATTGACAATAAAAAAGATGGTTTATTCGAAATGTTGTTGCTTGCTATATCCTTAGAAATTCAAAATAAACGAAATAAAAACGATTCTACTTCATTTTTTCCTACACACATACGCTAAGAGAGAAATCATTGTCATGTTTTCGTTTTATCACGTGATCTCTTGCGAACACTGAATCGTTTTCTTTTTCTATATATCAGCAGTTAAAAACAGCCTGGCGTACTAATGGCTATTTATTTATACTTCATCGACATTCACAAAATACCGCTAATAATGTACGATAATAAAACATCCCATTTTTGTGAACGCAATCACAACTTGATATTTACATTTTCTAAGCACGGCTTAAGCGGATACAAGTTAATTTCATTGGTATGGAATTATTCTTCGAACAGGCAATTTATCATGCAGTTATGCCAGTAATTCTTAAGGTAGAAACGGTTTTATAACTTTTATTATTTGTTTATGTGATAAGGCGAATCTTTTTTCATGCACGTTATTGGTTATCGCAACGATACCGCGGTCCGTCTTATACGCGGAAATATACAGTAATTAGAAAAGTCATGGAATATAACTACCTCGTTCATGGGACAATTTAAAAAGAAAAAACGACCACGTATAGCGATTTTGCGAAAAAAAACTATTTTTACAAAGAAGAGGCCAAATGAAAAGTTCATTGATTTTAACCATATCATCTTAAGTAAGACAATATTACCACTAAGGCGCAAGGAATTAATAGGTGTTAAAGAATGTGAGAAAAATTACTATTAAGGAGAGAGGACAATAAAAGAAAAAGAATAAAGACTGTCAATAAATTTATATTTTTGAACATAAAAAGTGACTGAAAAGCAAGAAGCCGAATGAGAGAAGTGCAATATATGAAGCGGTTAGTATAAAACTTACGGTTACATGAAGTCATTTTAACGGTAAAGGGATGTGAACTTGCCGATAATCTAGTTAAATTCATAAAGTCTGGGTACTATATCGGAAAGTTCAGTAGAACATTTACCACGAATGTATTTATAGGAAAGGTAAAGGGAAGATGCCAGGTCATAACCAATAACATTGCCGATATATTGGATTTCATCAAGAACTTTTAAATATTTAGCAATTGCTGAAAAACTAAAATTTATAATGCATGTTTAATAAGAATTATGACGTACAGCTTGGAAACATGAAAGCTAACAGCATCGCTTAAAAAAATGACTGGCAGAAATCTAAGAGTTTAAAGTTGACGACAACGATTGTAAAAAGATCATAATAAAAGATAAAATAACCAAGGAGTTTGTTGTTAAGACGCAGCAGACAATAGCACATAGTTGTCCATCTTGTAGAAGGTGGGAAAGTCCTAGACATAGCTGTGTAGATAGAAATTTCACTGTATATGTGGTTGAAACGTGAACGTAAATATACAGAACATTTTCTTTCTAATAAGCTTCTTTCTAGTAAGCTTTCGCCATACGAAGGATCGTTTTAATGTCTTTTAATTTGCTTTTTTAAATAAAAGTATATTTCTTAATAGTGAGAAAAAATGCTAATTGTTCTATGTACCGTGTTCTTTCAAAACTTAAACGATCACAGCTCCCTTCAGTTTCCTGTTCTCTGCTGTCCATAACTTACATTGTTAAAAGAAAATTATTTCGCCACAATCATATTATTCCAAAATGAAAAAGCAAAAATTAAAATGCATGCAAATATGTGTTATGTCAGATTATTCATTCATCGAAAGTTGTTTCCCATTTCCTGCCACGTGATAAGATTTTATACAAACTGTCATTGCATTCGTCTGTTTATACTATCTTATTTATCCATAAAACGAATGTGTACTTGTGACAGATGTTTAAATTGATTGTACGAGATACTTTAAAAAGTGGCTCATATGCATTTTTGGAGCGTTGATACGACATAAAATGCTACATTTATCTATTTGGGTGGTAAAACTTGAGAGAGCAATATGAAATAGATATTAACTCTTTATAGATATTCAGTTTGAAATATCAAAATATATGCAAAACCAGATAAATGCAATAGTAATGTATCCTCAACTACATTTCCAGTCAACAGTCTCGGAGCAATTCCATTGCCTGCCGTTTTAATGTTGGCTCTCTAAAGTATTGCTTACAGATAGTTTCGTTTAAAGTAAATGTGGTTCGTTTGCATTAGAAATGCTTAGAGATTGATAAAATATTAAATTATGCAAAATAAAAAAGGCATATTTCAATATTTTTATGTATTTAAATTTTATAATTATTTCACAACATAAAAACAGTTAAACTATTTCTGATTTCCTTATTGACAGTACATTAAAAGATTTTCAACTGAATAAGGTATCTTCAAAAAATCTGATAATTTTATACTTTGTTAGTTTTTCGGAATTGGGTCAAGCCGAGTAATTTTCATTGCATCATAATATATATATATACAGACATATATATTATAAATATACACGCACATATACATACAAGTTTTATATAAGCACACACACATATATATATATACATATATACATATATCACAAATATACACACAATTATAGAAACATATATATATATAAATGTAAAATACACACACACACACACACACACACACACATATATATATATATATATATATATATATATACAAAGTAAATTGAAGATTGAAATTAAATCCTGGCAAGTTTTTACCCGGAAATAAATAATACTTTGCAACTATTCATTTTATCACATAAATACACACGGACACATGCATACACATACATATACACATACAAGGGTGACACAGACAACTTTTCTTATAAATGAAGAAATGAAAATACAACTGAAATATCATTTTAACCGATATATTTACTCGAATTACAAAAAAATAATTTTGAAATGCTAAGGAGTAAATTTATTAAATAAAATCGATATTGGCTTTACCCAATATCACCAGACAACTACAGAAACTCCTGCACCTGTTCTTGACGGTCTCGTTTCTATGTTAGTAAATGTTTCCATAATCATTGCCTTGAGTTCATTTTTTGTTTTACAGGGAGATTTGTTAGTCTCTCGGTCAACTGCCTCCCATGCATGAAATTCAATGCAACGCAGTCTGGAAAGTTAGATTGTCAGACTGAAGGATTTATTAGATCTCCGAAATTGTCTTACATCCATTACTGGGTTAACCTTTTTATTTGGCATGGTGCAGAGTCTCTTACCTGACATAGGCCTTTTAGCAATCTTGATAATCTTTTAACCCAGAGCCGCATTACCTTACAAAGGTACTTCCTGTAGTCGTTCCTGAGAGTCCGATGCCCTTTAAGAAGATGAATGGAGGCATAACGTTACCATCACAAGTGATAACACTAAACTCAATGATGCTGGCTAGGTATAAGATCCAACTCTTTCCGAATCCTCTGCCCCGTCCTCAGATTGGCACTCAATTTAGTTATTAAGGTAAACAAAGTCTACACTACGCGGCAATGTGCTACATTGTAGACTAGGATATATTTGTTTTGCGCGTAAATTTCTGACTAATCTCTCTTCGACATTAAGCGTTGTAGTACATATTAAATGAGAAATGTTCAGTGTAACAATGGCAAATTACTTTAGATGTGTTTGTGCGATGATAATAGAATCGAAGCTGCACCAGATAGCGTTTCCAATCTTTGCTGTTGCTTTTCGTCGTGGTCCTGAGACAGGAGCTGGGACACTACAGACTATGTTAATAATGTTTTGAGGATTCTCTATTGCAGTGTACATTTAACATGGTATAAAAGCAACTTTAAGCTTAATAAATTTAAGAGGAAAGATTTGTGTACATATGTTAAATGACTTTTGGCTTTTTTCAGTGTGTGAAACTCGTTCTCAATATTTTACAAGTGTATTTTTGATACACCCATTATATATATATATGTGTGTGTGGTGTGTGTGTATGTATGTGTGTACGTATATATGTATAGTTATTTGTGAATAAGACAGAGAGAGAAAGGGAGTATATGTGTGTTTCTACGCTTTCACTTACTTATTTCGTAATACAAATCTACATTCATATAGACTAATCAATAACACAGAAATAGCTCTTCCTGCATGAGTCTGCATTCATATAAACCATATTTGAATCAGAAATATAATCTATATTAAGAGTTGTTAGAAATTAAAAGAAGACAATCGAAAACAAAAGATGTATATAAAAATAAACTAAAAACGATTAATAAATCTAATGTAAAAATTATGAAATTGAAAATTTTACGATGAAAAAACAATCAATAAATGAAAATGTAATCAAATAAAGAATATAATCAATATGATCTTGAACAAAGTATTAGTCTTTCAATTATAATAAAAGAATAATAATGAAGCTTAATAATCATAGACAACATCATGAGTTATTCATTTGTCGCATTTACAGGGAAGAAATAAAGTCAAATACATGACAGCAAGCTAAGAACATTTCATTTAATTTCTTTATTTTTTGTCTTGTCCGCCTCATTAATTAGGAAGCTTTGATGTTAAAACTAATGAACTTATCATTAGTAGTGTCTATTATTATTTCCCAAAATATAAGTTCGAATATTAGAGCGCAACCGGTTAGATCGACTAAAAGAATTGTCTTGTCTTATACAATGGCCTGTGATATCTTGGAGGTGTTCCGGTAAGAATAATAAATTTAATATAAAAGCTGGAATAGAATAATATAGAACTTAATTTATTAAATTATTTTTAAATGAATTATCTTATATATATATATATATATATATATATATATATATATATATGTGTGTCTGTGTGTGTGTGTGTGTGTGTGTGTGTGTGTGTGTGTGTGTGTGCGCTCGCGTGCCCGCTCTTACATAAATACAGTTTTAAAAATTATACATACTTTTTATTAATAGTATGCATTTTGTTTTAGGTTGTTACAAAAATTGTGGCCAATTTCAGAAACATAATTATTTATTTCTCATTTATAAAAAAGTATATGCAGAAATGAAACGAAACCTTTAAAAGTATATTTTACTTCTTGATTGGGCCTAAAAGTTTAAAACATTTAAAATGTGCTTAAAAATAATAAATTTAAAGTGAAACTTCAGAAGAACATGGAAGATATGGTGCATTCTCGTATAACATGTCTGTAACCTTTGCAACTTCATTCTAGTAACATTATAGAGATTTATCGTGAAACAGAATTAGATCACACAGTCACACCAATGCAAGTCTCGTGTTAGCAGTCATTCATGCATTTCTGAAAGTTGATTTTAGTAAAGTCTTCATTAATGATCTGATTGACTTCCAGAAATCTGTAGTGGATATCAACTATTGCAGACCACCTAAGAGTCACCATGTAGTTTGGCTGATGCAAAATTGGTTTTGAAAATTATTTCGGGACCCATCACTATCAAGCCATTGACCCAATTGCTTACGATTATCATAAATGATCCACTATTCATCACAATTGAAGAAAGGGATCATTTGTGTTAATCAGAAATAGCATCGAGAACATTTCAAAACGCTTAAAATTTTATTTTCTTAAGATTATGATGAACCCATTTATCGAGATTTTTACCTTGGCAAAATTCTAAAAATGGTGACATAATATTTCAGTTCTGACGACAAATGTTAGAAATATTTCACTAATATTTTGACGTAGATTTAATCAACAACTGTTTTCAATTTTTCGTTGTCAAGACAGCATAACCATCCTCTACCATCTTCATTTTCATGGCTCTCATCACCAGTACAGACCTTGTAGAACCACCTTTTTACTTGTAGACACATCTCCCCATACTTTATTGTTGTTGACTGGTGTTAGGGTGTTAGTGTGTCCAACTTTGAACTCATGTAAGAAAAGTAAACGAAATTCTGCTTTTTTATATTCATAATTTAGGGATTCTATGCTTTATGAATATTTGTCTGAAAATAAATTGAAAATTATTAAAGAGCACATATTAATTATTATGTATGCAAAAAATAAAATCAATGAATACCGTGAAGAATTATGTTAAATGACTTTTCAAAATACAACACTTTGTCTGGCCTTTACTTTTGTAACAACCTAAGATATTATTAATATAGATGCATTTTTGAGTTGCACAATCTATATATATATATATATATATATATATATATATATATATATATGTTTGTATGTATGTATGTATGTAAGTCAGTAAAAGAATGTGATTACTATGTTGATATTATTACAATATATTACAGTTAATCTTTGCCGATTTAGTATTGAGTCTTCAGTTGATTTTAAATCTAACGTTTTGAATTATTTTCTGCTTAAGCTTACACACACACAGACACACACACATGTATATATGTGTGTGTGTGTGTATGTGTGTGTATGTGTATATATTTCTTCTATTCAAATGAATCTTCGATAACGCCTAAAAGTAGAGCTGTATGCGCTTGGAAAAACAAAACCTTCCGACAATTTTTATGTTATTTATGTCTTGAAAAAATAATAAAATGAGATGAAAAATTGCTTACAAATTTTAATCGTAATAACTTGTCTATTATTGTCAAAAAATGCATACAATGAATGATTGCTGCCCACATATATAATATATATGTGTGTGTATGTGTTCATGTGTGTCTGTGTGTGCATATATTTTGGCAGCATTTTTTTAATAAAAGTTTAATTAAATTACTACAATTAAACTCTATTCGATTTATATATATATATATATATATATATATATATATATATATATATATATATATATTATAAATTATGTTTTAGAACATGTACATAAGTTTTTCTTTATATGTCCTCTACAATCATATGTTTGTTATATATTATATATCGAGCATTGTTTTAAATTAATGTTTTGGACGGTGAAAAAAATTATTTCTTCGTTGTGTACTCACTCGGATATATATATATATATATATATATATATATATATATATATATATGTGTGTGTGTGTGTGTGTGTGTGTGTGTGTGTGTGTGTGTGTGTGTATTTACTGAATATGTAGATTTTATGGATGTGTATTTAGATTAATAGGGTGTTATTCTTTTCATTTTGCAAAAATGACCAGCACATATTTTCAGTGTTCATGATTGATTATAAATGTTGGCATTTTTTTTCTTTTCTGTTATTAAGATTTCCCTTATTTATAGTTCTTTTTAAATGTGATGAAGCTGTTATTGTTGCATGCTACACACGGAATTCAGGTAATTTCCGTGTCTGTTTAAATATGTAAAAATACAAAGAAAATTCTTTATAATAGCTAATGGACTAGCCGAATGCTCACGTCGGATATATAAATATTTGGATATTCATTGTACACTATGGCCAAAAAAGAGGAAATATTTATCCGAACACATTTGAATGGAATATAAATCTTAATAACTTATATATATAACTATATATATGCGTGTGTTTCTGTATGAGTGTGTTCCTAATAATTGATATCATTTCGTATATATAATGAATTCTCGTTCAAATTACCTCATATCTTAAATTATCTCTTCTGTGCAGAAACGAGTCAAAATTCTATATTAAATGTTTTTTTTATTTATTCTTCTTTCCAGCTATAGAAATGTCATTCACTGGGAAAGAAAATGCGTTTTGTCTGTTCGTGTAAGCGTGAAAACAGTTAAAAAAAATCTTTACTGAGTCTACTTGTGGGAAATTTCGATAAAAATGCATCAGCTGCAATTCAGAATTGGACACAGGACTAAAAAAAATTAGACATGCAACAGTATCGGAATAGATGGATGGGCGGATTCGAAAAATACTTTTGAGAAATCTCACGTAGTTCATAAAAAGAGCATGTCTGGTGACCCAGTTTGGCAATATTTTAGCGCGCCGCAATGAAACACTTGCGGATAATCCCACAGATGATAAGCACAAATCATTTATTTTTTATTGAGACTTTTTTTAACGGACTCTTCTATATCGTCTCTTTTTCCTAATTTTGAAAGTGAGGTCAACTCAAAAGAAGTTTAATTTCCCTAAACTTGCCCATTTCTAAAATGTGTACACAATTATTTTCGTTAGTATGTGCATTATTTTTAGATATTGGTCGTATATCTTAAAATGAAACGAAAAAGCATTATCTTCAAAATATAATTTTTGATATGAGCATTTCAGCTCAATCGCTAAAGTATTAAAGACAGTACAAATATATTTGATCACTTACAAAATTTGCAGTAATACACACGGCGCCCATTCAATAAGTATTTAAGAAAAATTAGGCATAAAAGAGCTCTACATACAAGTTGTTACTACACCCAACATCAACTGGTGGGTTTTTGTAAACCACAACATGACCTTATGCTGCACATCTTACGAGTTTTATTCTATGTACCGTGTCTTTTAAGGGTGGGGTTAATCATGGCTATCCATATCTTTCTGTTTTATAAGAGTTGATAAAGATTGACTTTTCTCAATATCTTATAGTCAATATTCTGCCCACCATTTTTACAATCTCGTTAGGTAAGTCATGCACTGATTTCTTGCTTCTCTTTTCTAATGTGTCATGTGTGGCAAATTTTCCAAGATTGATTTCCTCATTATGTGCTATTCAAATTTAATTCATTCTTTCTGCTACGTATAAGTGTCTTTCTTGTTTCCATTTTTTTAAAACTTAGTGGTTGTTCACGTGTTCAGTCCATGGTATTCTCCACATCTTTCTGTAGAACCACATTTCTATTTCCGCAAGTCTTGTCTTCATCTATGAAAAAAATGGTTCACTAATCACTGTGAAGAATGATATTACATTACAGTTCAGTACTATTTTCTTTATTTCTAATTAAATATTATGTTTCTTAATTTTTGATTTTCCTTTTAGCTATTCCAATGCGCGTTTCGATTCTGGTGTCATATTTTCCGAGCTGTCAAAACACAAAATTTTTACTGTTACAAGCATCCAATCGCTAATCATAGCGCAATTGATATTGAGTCTCTACGATTCATAATTGACAAGAAATGATGTATTTAGTGCTCTGATAGTTGCTGACTGTTGTTGGATTCAATCTACAGTGTTGACTGTGGAAAAATAGAAAAATGTATTTTAACAGAATTGATTTTACATATCAAAGGAAAAAAGAAATTCGTCACTGCTGCTTTAAATTTAAAAACATCTATATACTAACGCAGAAAACTTCACAGTAAAACTGTTTTACATGAGAAGATATAAAATAGGTGGACTCAAAAAGCACAAGTTTCTTATGAAATAAAGTATATTCCCTCACACCAGTATCTGCGAAATTGTAGAATTTCGTCAGAACTGATCGACTCAATTCGCAATGAGATAAAACTTACCTCAAAATCATCTGCAAAGATTGTGAGTATTCTATCAAATGCCATAGGTGAAATTGTGCAATGGTGATAGATGTCACTTTGGTGCGTCGAGATAACACTAAGTTAATTGATTGGCGCCTAGATATGTCAGGTATGATACCAGAGTGAATATTTTCTATCATTTAGTGATATGGAAATTGAAAGTGTTACCTAAGCAAGGTAAATTGATATGAGTCCATGAACACTGCTGATAATAATAAGTCCAACAGAATAGAAACGTTAATGTTTGAAAGATTAATAAAAGTTACATAAAAACTAGAAACATGCCTAAAAATAGAATAAAATAAAAATACAATTAAATACAATGTATGTTACACTAATGTCTTCATCATGAAAGCTGAAATACTCCAAGCAAGATGTCATCCATATTATATTGAGTCCTGGAACATCCATAATCTAGTTGGGTTCCTTTACAACTAATTCTAACAGAGAATGATGATCAACAATACTATCAATAATTACAGTACCACACAAATGTTTACAATACATTACAAAAATATTATTTTAGATATTTCTAACACAGACTAATGAGAATGTTACTGCTAATATTACATACGTTTAATCTGCTAGTCTTGCCATATATTCCTGATCATTCAAGTACAAGGGACGCGATTTTGAGACAAAGAGAATGATATAACACCTAGTGATGAAACTGAACTCCAGTGAATTAAATTATACATTTAACTGACTAGATGTATTCCTATAACCAGGAACATTTCTATGTAAGTCAACAATACGTTTCCGGAGGCCTTGATGTGTTATTTGGCATTTCCACATTCTGTCAATGTATAAGGGGTGGCTGACATAAAAATAATGACCCAATAGTTTATTCATTCATAAAGGTGATCATAAAGTTAAACTGGAACCTTCTAAACATCAACCCTATCCTAATTTCGAAGTTGTAGCGAAATGTGAACATTTTTTACAATATAAAAAACTGTTATACTTAAAAAGATATATATTGTAAAGTTAAAAATTATCGTTAAACTTACCATCTGGATTCTGATGAACAGAATCGGTCCAGAGATAGGATATTTACAGTGTGGCTGTGTTAAAGATACAGGAACAAAGAATGCAATATTCATGCTCAGGATGCTATATGGAAGAGCAATACAATACAGTAAGATATTTATCTGTGCTTTTTAGACAAGACAATGGCGTTTGACACCATAAAGACTTGATAAAGATACACGACAATCCTGAAATTTGACGTTAGGATAATCAAGAATCTATATTGGCAACAAACCGCTTGCGTATAGATAAGATTTGAACTCAGCATGTATACAAAAATAATAAGGGTCGTAAAATCTATTGAACCTGTACAGCAAAATAATTATGAGAGAAATAACAGCAGTACTGGGATTCATCATTGGCAGCCCGGACCTCAACAATATAAGATGACACGGTGTTGATATCAAACATGGAAATGAAAATGCAAGTAAAGAAATTTAAATACATGAGACGTGTTCGGACAGAGGGTGCAAAGTGTGACACTGAGATCAAAACACGCATTGGCATGACCAAAGACGCATTTCAGAAGCTAAACAGAACACTGAGAGACAAGAAAACCTCATTGGAAACAAAGAAAAGAGTGCTCGATTGATATGTGATATCTGTCCGTCTGTATGGAAGTGACTGTTGGACGATATAATCAAGGATTAAGGAGAGGCGTGAGGCAGCAGAAATATGGTTTTAAGTGAAGGATGCTGAGGATAAAATGGACTGACCACGTGAGCTAGAAAGAGGTATTGGAAAGCATGCAAAGGAGAAGAAAACTCATAATTCATATCAGGAAGAGGCAGATGAATCTTCTGAGACACTTAATGAGGAAAAAAGCGCTGGAGATATTAGTACTCACAGAACAGATAGAAGAAAATGTGAAAAGATAGGTCTGAGAAAATAGATGGTGGAGTGAAGTTTGTGAGTGATACTAAAAATTTTGAGTGTAACAAGAGACAGATCTAAATGCAAGCCGACGATCGCTTGAAAGGACACGGCACATGAAGAAGAAGAAGAAGTATACTTTTGCGAATTTTTTAAATCAGTTTGTTTGACTGAATATTTAAATATATGTTCAGCGAGCAGTAAAATTTTAATTAATATAACTGTATTAGAAATAACTAAGAAACATTTGTTAAGATGTTCTAAACGTTTCCATGGCATTATATATGCATTAATTTTATATTCATTTTTATTAAATGAAGTAAGATTCCTTTACATTTTATTAAGACTCATCTCCAGTTTTTTGAACAGGAGTAGAAGTTTATCCCTGGTTTTGTGTTTCCGCTTCTCACTTTTTGCTGTCTTACTTCTCTTTCGCTCTCAGTAGCTCTTTGAGTTTTAGTGGTATTTCGCTTTCATTATATATATATATATATATATATATATATATATATATATATATATATATATATATATATATGTATGTATATATATATATATTTCTCATATTCAAATTATACAACGCTACATAGATCAAAAGACTAATAATAATCATATATTTATTAGAGATTCTTTCTCGCATTTTTTTCAAAATAGTTAACGGGCCTAATCAACGTGACTACTTATTTAGTATCAAGTCATGTTCTACGATTCCGTTGGCATACAAATTGCATTTTACAATGAGACACTCTCATAGATTCTTCTGCTATCAAATAGTTGCCACACATCCGAAATATTTGTTTATAAAATACTTGTAATGTTGTGTGTTGTATTGTATTAATACACGTTTTTTGCATATATAATCTGTTTAATAATGTAACTATAAGGTATTAGAAATATTTATTATGGTTCATATCCTATATTTGAAATATAATGTGTAAAAGTTTGTTTATATGCAGAGATTGATATAAAAATTGTACTGAAAACACATTGGATTTTCTATTAAAAAATGCCGTAAAAAGAGATAAACGACCCGAGATCAAAATTCTCTTGTTCAATTTTACTGATATTTGGAACTGAACTAGGCAGTGGTACATGGTACAAGATGTTTCTAAAATGTTTGGTCTTTTATTTATCAATTAAACTGTGTATTTGGATGTTTATAATTTTAGTATTATATAGATAAAAGCTGTAACTAGCAAATATCTTCGTATAAATATGTGTAAACTTACCTATTACTTTTGGTCATTAACGCTTTTCTTGTGGAAAAATTTATTGGAAAACTTAACCTCTCAATTTAGCTGAATGAAAGTGATAATTTGATTTAACTCATTCTCTCTTTTCATTTCTGGTCTATACATTCAGATTTGCCATCATGTATGAAATCTACTTTTAAATTCTCTAACATTGCAACCCATAATATTTCCCTCTATTCCCTTATCGAAAATGTCCCGCAAATATTTTCTTTTAAACAAGATTCATTTTCTGTTTTAAACGTTTTTGTTTCCCTTCTTTTTTCAAAATATTCTGATTTTTCTTGGGATATCGGTGTGAAATTATGTTTCTGTTTTAGATTTTTTTCTCATTTAGCAAAAGGTTTTAGAATCTTGTTTATTTGAAGGTCAGGCTATCCGATTTTTGATAAAACGGCACGCATCTTTTGAAGATTAAATTTTCAAAATAATGTTTATTCTACTAACAAAACAAGTAAATATCATCTATCTCTCAAGACAAATAAGGAATGATCTAGGTATACACGTGTAAAAGCATCGTAATGTTGCTCATTATTACGATCACCTGTTTGAACACTATTTTTAAAGGGCATTGTCGGCGACTGAAATAAATATATTATGATTATCATCATCATCATCATCAATAATAATAATATTAATAAATATCCATAAACAATTGACCATCTTGTATTCCGTTACACAGTGTTATCACCAACTGAATATAAAATCGTCATGTCAGCTCATTATCAACACTGAAAAATCTGCAAATTCTACGGGAAAGAAATTAAGAAATTTGTATCATCATCAACCAAACCCTTTTACAGAGGTAGGACATGTAAAAATTTTGTTTATTTACACAATAGTGTGCTTTCTTAGTGATATGGAATTTCTGGAAATTGCAATGTACATTTGAATATCTTCAAAAAAACTATCAAAATACAAAATCTAAAAAATGACATGTGAAATTCCAATTGTAGAAGTTGCCTTCCGGTTTTTCAGATAGACTCATTGAAGGAATTCCTTGTAGCCAATGCCTTAAAGAAATAGAAATGTTGTACTCATGAGTTCAGCTCAAATATTAGGAAGAATTTTATTTGTGTATTTTTAAAAAAAGTTTTAACAAAAATTATCAATGGATGATGTGATGAAGACATTTCTTACCCGAATAAAATGTGTATACAACAAAAACAGAAGAAAATAATAATAATAATAATAATAATAATAATAATAATAATAATAATAATAATAATACTGGCTTACTAACATACATAAATAATAATAATAAATTTGAATAAATGTGCTACAGTTTTACGTGGACGAATACAAGAAACATCCTCAATTAGCTTAGACCGTGCTGTAAAAATAAAAGAATTGAAACCAGAAGAAGCTTATAAATACCCAGGTGTAAATGAGAGTGAAAACATTCACCATAAAAAAATGAAAGAAATATTGCGTAAAGAGTATAATAGAAAGCTACGATTGATATTAAAAACTGAATTGAAGTCTCAGAACAGAATTATAGCCATTAATAACTTTGAAATCCCAGTTGTCCAATATAGTTTCAACATCTTAAACTGGACTCTAAACGACATCAGGCGAATGGATTCTAAAACAAGAAAGCTTCTTTCTAAGCATAAGATACATCATCCAAAGGCTGATGTAGACCGTCTATACATATCCCGTAAAGAATGTGGAAGAGGTCTTATCCAACTGGAATTGTCATACAAGACAACAACTATTGGCTTACTAACATACATAAAAAAACAAAGGATTGGATGATACAATTAGTAAGGCAACATGAAGAAAGAAAAAATATTCAATACTAAAAGAAGGCAGTAAATACAAGCAAGATTTACAGTTATTAGATTCTGTAGAAAAGCAAAACAGAAGGCAAGAACCAACTATTGCGGCAAAAATATGCAAATGAAAGATTAGGATAAAGCTCTTGAACAAATGAAACAACGCTGGCAAGACAAACCTCTGCATGGCCAATATCCAGAACGTGCCAATAAATCCAATGTTGATAAAGTTAATACTCATCGATGGTTACGTGCATCTGGATTAAAGTCTGAGACTGAGGGCTTTATTCTTGCAGCGCACGACCAAATCTTTTCACTAGAAACTTCCAGTACATAATAATATGGATCCAAAATGCAGGCTTTTTTTTATAAACACCAAGAAACAATAGACCACCTAATCTCAGGCTGTTCTGTACTTGCCCCAAATGAATATAAATATCGCCACGATAGAGTGGGGCAATATTTACATTGGCAATGTGCAAACACTATGATAAAATCTGTAAACAAACACTGGTATGAACATCACCCAGCACCGGTTACAGAAATAGAAGATGTCACTATTCTACGAGATTACACCATCCACACATACAGAAAAATTGAAACAAATAGGCCAGACATTATTCTTATAAAGCAGAAAGAAAAAACTTGTCTATTAATTGATACCGTTTGTCCACCGGATTGTAACGTAGCAACCAAGGAATTCAAAATACTTTCAAAATATAAAGACCTGGAAATTGAAATAGAAAATATGTGGAAATTGAAAACAAGAGTGTTAGTAGCTGCACTTGGAATCATAAAAAATAGAACAAAACAACACATTGAAAAAATCCCTGGAAACCCCAGCTTATTAAGTACAGTCTTATTAAGTACAGCCCACACACTAAGGAGAACTTTCTCTATATAACGCTAGGGATGATGATGAAAATAGAAAAAAGACATGAAATAGAGCCATAACAAGACGCCAAAACCTGCCTTTTGTCTTCTCGCAGACTTTGCTGGTAGTGCGACCATAGCAGAAATCAAAATATGTTGAAAAATGACACAATAATAAAAGATTAATATATAGTAAATATGTTAGATAAATTGCATTTAGCTGGAATTACCCTCCTACTGAAAACATTATATATTTGCGTACAAATATTTGAATATGAAATTACGCATAGCTGATCATGTGTATTTAAAAGATCTGTCATGACCTTGTGAGAAATTCAGTTATCATAGTTGATATAATCATAATCGTCAAAGAAAAACATTTGAGAATAACAGAACTAATTGATCGATGCTCTTAAGCATCCTAAATAAATATGCTATATGAGTATCATCTGGATGCCTTTCATTATGAAAGAAATGAAAATAAAAATAAACGACCTAAATATTATTCTGGAGGCTTACAATACATGGCCTTCCGAATTACACCGCTGCATTATTAAAAACTCACATTGCATAGCGATTTAAAATTTGTTTTTCTGACAGTTTTAAATAATACTGAAATGAGAGAAGAAGGTCGTAATGTGGGTGCATGTGAAAACAATAGAATGCTTGCGTTTATTATTTTAATGACATATCTTTCTAATATATGAATATACTTATACATGGATATTGTGTTTGGATAAATTGGTCTAAATTAACTGTACATATTTATAGAGCAAAATTTCTGACAATATGTATATGTGTGTGTGTGTGAGATAGAGAGAGAGATTGAGTGTGTGTGTTTATGTTTTGGTGGATGGACGGTTGTGTGGGTGGTTGTGTGGTTGTACATGATTGCATTCGGAAAGTAAATATGTATTACATATCTATGAAATCAGTCTACGAACCAAAGCTGAAACATTGTTAGGAACTGCGTTTTGAATTAGATTAACATCTTTTCTATGTAACAGTGTGTTGTATACTATATTTCAGACTTTAACATCGTGGAGGAATATAATTTTAAAGTGTTTTCATTGGTTTAAAAGCAAAATTGACATATCTAAATTACATCGTTTGAAAAGAAGAAAGATTTACGAGAAAACTTAATTACAATCTACAGGAAAATAAGGGATATTTTTTAATCATTTAACCCCAATCAAGGCAAGAATCCACTAATATATAAGAAGTACTGATTGTTAGTGAATTAGAAAAAACACAATTAAAGATAGGAAGTAATGAATATAAATTTAAATTGCTAACGGAGTTTAATATTGTATATGATATAATCATGAAAGTATTTCCGGTTTTTTTTAATTCTTTTCAACTAAAACAAGGCAATATATCCACTAGGATGCAATGGATTACTGGTTCTTTTAGATATGAGAAAGATCTAAAGAGAGATAACAATAAATGAAACAAATAATCAATAGATTGAAGTTGATATTTCGCTTAAACATTTGAACAGCAAATTTCACTGGGAAGCAATAAGCCGAGATATTTCCACTGTTCCACTTATGGTTAGATTTTGCTGTTTCAAATGTAGGACAAGAAAACTTTGCCAGCAATTTAGTAGTGCACGTAAATTCATAAAGTGAAAGGAACCACAACAGAAACTTCATCAAAAATACGGGTAAGCTACGTTACAACAGTGAGAAAATAACTGAAGACGAGTTGGTAAATCATGACCAGTAACTTTACAGATTTTTTTTCGATTTTATCTAGAATCTCAAAATATATAAAAGAACTAGTCCAGAGGTGGCAGCAGTATTCTATGAAAGGTTTACTTAATAATATGTAAAATAGATTTCTAGCAAGAAATATTGTCTAGTATGATGCGCGGAACCAGCTTTCCTCGTTGCATACCGATAATTTGATGAAAACTCTGAAGGGAATTTTGTAGGGTACAGCGGGATTTGCGAAAAGGAATAATAGACTTTTAAAAATTTGCAAAAATGAAGGCTGGGCTCTTTAATAATTTTTGAATGAGTACTGAACACAATGATCCGTCATCTGCAGTAGTTCTCCTGCAACCAGGAAAGCAAACATCGTATTTTTGTATGTTATAAAAACGGATTTTTAATGTGCAGTAAGCGAAATAAACTGTGGTTATGAAAAAATGAAAAACAAATTGAATTCATTACCGTGAATATTTCATTTTATATGTAGAAGAATATGCGAAAATTTAAAACAATCTTAAAAAATGTTTGTACAGAAAAAGCTACATTTCATAAAATGAGAAATTGAAAATTTGCCTGAAATTTTCGAAAATAAAGATGATAGAAAATTTGGCTTAATATTATTTAAATACGTGTAATTTATATTTGTTCTATATTCCTCTATTACTTGTAAAAAATCAGTGACACATACGCGCATATATTTTGCCTTGTATCTCAAGGATCGGAAGAGACATGATCGCACAAGTGTGTATCACTGATTCATATTCAGTATAAAATCTCTCGTTAAAACAGGTTTTACGAAACAGAATGAGCAGAAGATATCTTATCCTTTTTGGCAAATTTTCCGTGATTTTGTATGAATGTAATCTGAGTTTGACAATTCTGAAGGAAACTCTTAATTTATGTTTTAGTCTTCTGGTGCCGGATATTGTGAAGGAAAGTCAGGAAATACTACTGGATTGTTAATACTGGATTGTTAATAGATTAACTTTTTAAATTAACATGGATCCATTTTCCATATCTACGAAAATAAATTTACAGTAACGCTCTCAAAATGATTTATTGTACAAAAACATTAAACACATGAAGCTCAAGACTGAGATATGTTAACGATATTAGACGCATTACTTTTAATAAAAGGTTTTGCGAACTTTTTTAGCTGATGTATAGTTGAAACTTATTTCAAAATAAGGATCAGTAAAATTGTGGCCATTGCTGATAATACTGTTTAGTCAATTGTTGTAAAGACAGTAATATCTGTAAGACAAAAATTGATCTATTGATGTATGATTACTATCAGAGATAACACACGTATTCCCACATGTATTCATGTATACACATATATGTGAACACATACGTGCATGTTGAAATTTATTTTCAATATAACAAGTTATATAACATTATTTATATGAATAATGTACAGGATTCTAAAAATTTTTATTGAAATTGAAGAAAAATAGATGTGAAATTTTAATCTCAATATCAATATATATTTTATATAAAACTCACTTGATTCTCAAAATGCCGATTTCGATTAATACTTGATTTGCCTGCATTTTTTAACATAAACGTTTGTATTTACGAAATAAAAATGTCCAATATTGCACAGTCATAAAAGGGTATGCAAATGATTGTTGATTTACTCAAATAAATGAACTCAATTTATTTTTTATCGACTGCTTTTGTCTAGATACAAGATTTTTTTTTCAAACAAGGAAATCTAAATAACGTAAAACTTTCCCATATGAACAATTACATTCACTGAAAAACGAATACAATCCCCGACAGTGTCATTCAAATATATGTAAATAGAGTGTCTCTCCGGAATAGGATATCGCAAATAACGACTTAATCTAATATTCTCCTAACAAAAAATGCTTAATGAATTAAAAAAAGAAATGGTCACGGATTAATATGGACGACAAAGAAATTCATCAATCACATAAAATTCTTTTATTATCAATACTGTAAATCGAAATGTTGATTGTTTCGATTGTATTAAAATACAATACTGTCTACGGGGGAATATTGTGCTTATCTCTCAAACACCAATTCCTTTATACTCATAACATTTCTTTTGCTTGACTTATAGCTATAAAGTGGAAAGCAATAAATAAAGGGATATAAGGAATATCGTTTGTGATGAAATTGAATATTTTCAATTACGCTAAATATTTCCTCTTCGAAAGTCAAAATTGTAAAAGAACTAAAATCAAATAAACATGAAAAAATATAAATAGTCCACAAAATGTATTGCAGATGAAAGAACAATAGTAACATATGAAAAATAAAATGATTGTTATATTCCTTTTCTGGAAACGAATTATTTTAACTTTCACCAGAAAAAAATTTCCGTATTAATTTCATACAAATATTTCATGTGACAACTTTGCATGTGGTAGCTTAGTGGTTAATCATACTGATAGTATACTAAAGAGAAAATTAGTTATTAAAAAGGCGTAATGCTTGTGACATACAAGACAGATATCTTTAATTTTTTTTTTATTATTTCAAGTAATAATTATTTACTAATAAATATCAGTGCAGAACCATCTTCACATACACAGTTTTTTTAATAATAAATGTGAAATAAGTCAATATATATATATATATATACACACACACATTCAGTATATATATATATATATATATATATATATATGTGAACATACATATGATATATATATACACATATATGTATACATATATACATATATAAATGCATGTATATGTACATATATACATGCGAATATATGACGCCGTCCGCCCCCGGTCTCAGGCTGTATATTGCGTAACTGTAAGTTAGTCGCAACTGTGTCTGCAGCTGTTCGCTTCCGTTCCGCTACCAGGTGATCGAATATGTCAAATGATTGGTTGAAACCTTTCACTTTCTCTGTCACGTTGTGATTTTTGATCTCAGAGAATCTATGGGCCTGAGAAAAAATGCGGTCATCTTCACTCCACTACAATTGAAATCAAGAGGGGAGTGGCTACATAATGCATAAATAAGGGAAACACAATTAACAAAATAAATAACAAGACACTCAGTGTGGACTAATGATTATATTGTATCTATTTGTACAGCAAAAGAGAGAGTTAAAAAACAAAAAATTGAAAAGAAAAGACAATCCAACTCATTTCAGAGTCTACAAATTACTGCTGCTACGTCTGTTGTTGTTATAAATAATACACTCTTTATGCTCTCCTGCTTTTGGGGTTGTGCTTATTATCGGTGTATATGTTACTAGCTTGGTGGGAGAGAAAGTGAATATTTCTGCGTCTTCAGTCAACGCGTTCCGAGCGGTTCTCTCGTCTCTGTGATGGTCTCTGTTTTCTCTGTGTCGTTTTGACTTGATTTTCAAATCCGTTGTAGAAAACCCTTTCAATATGACGTGGTGTGGTAAGTTGATTTAAAAAATACAGCGAAAACTTATACATAGTGAAAACATCACGAAATCAAAACATGGAACTACTAATATAAAAGAGACTTACGTTTGATCATATGTCCAAATTTTCTTGTATTACATTGAAATAACATAAAAGAATATTTTGATTTCTTAAATGCCAGATCAATTAACCGTTTAAGGAGGAAGTACTTTGAAAATATATAAATTATATTCCTGCGTGATTAAATATTGCATTACTTTCATTTTTTTTTAAAATTATGTAATTCATTAATCTAAAATGCCAGTGAATTCGGAATTGTAAAAGAGTTGATTAACATATATATATATATATATATATATATATATATATATATATATATAAATATATATATATATCATTAATTACGTTAGAATATGTAGAAACTTCAAAATATCTTTCCATATCGTAAAAACTTCCTTGGATTTGCTACCGATTTGATAGAGCACGTATAAACAATGTTTTAGTTTAACAACTGTTACATAAACTTTATTGGTTTGGTCGGGATTTCTCAAATTGCATAAGTGTTATTATGGGGCAAATTAAGTTGATAGGAGTCTTCTTAGACGTAACGTTAAACTTTGCATGAAAAACAGTGCTAACCAATTTCATATAAACCATGGCTGTAATACTCGACTATCTGTTATGAAACATATTTAATCATTGGCTGAACGCCGTAAAACACACAAAACTCACTTCTGCATTTCTTCTTCATTTTGCCTGAATAATCCAGCGAAGACGAAGCTTGTGTTAAAGACCGTGTTTATTATTCAGAATTTCTGCACTTTGCTGAGTTTAGTCATGCATCTCAAGCAAATAATGAGTGCGTTACCTGGTTTAACAGCAACGAAAACAAGAAATATTTGGTCATTGTCAAATATGATATATGCGATTTTATCCATGAATTACGTAGAAAACTGTTTCGGGATTATTGTATTATGCTAAGCAATTAGTGTCTATTGAACTAGGCCAGTTGGTATTTTTTTACTCTTAAAAAGTTTGTTTTATTCCTTGGGGGTGAAATATGGAAGAAAAATCCCGTTCTCGTGGCTTTGACTTTCCAAAAATATATTTTGAAAATATATCTGAACTTAAGTTATTTACACATTGATTAAAATCAATAAAATAGTCAATATTGATAGCCAAGGTTGATGCAGGAATGTTGACCCGATGACTGCAACCGATAACAGACTGGCCAACTATACAATCCGAGACGAGCATGTGATATTGCACAATAATTTGATGTTGATATAACCTGTCACTTATATGTAACTAAATGCTGTTCTCAAGTACATAGATACAGGGTCAAGTTAACCTGGTACTATGATCAAACACAGTGGTCGAGTGTAGAATCTCCAAAGATTAAGCCATTCATGAAAATTTCAATTGCAAGAAAGTAGCATATCTGAAAAAGTGGGGATATTAGTTTCTTCGTTTTCACAACTTGTGCCGAGCTAAAATTAGATCCAGGAGCAGGGACACGATCTAGTTAAACCCACTGTTCAAATTACGCTTAAAGACCAAAATTGGTCCCATATTTTCAAAATCTTACATCAGATTTTTTCTTGAAATCTCATTGGCAAAGGCATTCAATAAATCAGTTTGAAACTGAATTACAGTTTCAACAAAACCTTAGAAAGAGTCATTAAGAGACATAAAGCTAAAATCTTGGAGATGGAAATTGATAGAAGAATGTTATATCATTTTTGTTCTATGGTAATAGAGAATTTTTGAAGCTACACAATACGCGCTCGGCTAGGCATCACGTGAAAGTCTGTTTTTTTTATCTTTCAAAGCTACATTTAAACTATTAAATAATGTAATTCTGAGAGTAAGGGAAACTGTTTGATATATAGTGCCTATCTGATAGTGAAGTGTCTCTGATATTGTCATTTAATTAATATATTTGTATTTTCATGCAAAATTTTCCTTAAAGTTTCTGTAAATTATGAGTTAATAAATGATTCTTTTTTTTATTGAACTATCATTATTTGATAAATGGTATGTAAGGCATGTATTCATAGAAGTTATATTATGGCCAATATAAGTGACTGATTTATGAAACGCAATAATGAACAGGCCATTTAAATTCATAAACTATGTTGGTCATTGTACCTTAAATTTGCGAGGGTTATTTTGATGAGTCACAAGGTTTGATGTTTTTCATTTTCAAAATATATTATAAATTTTACATTTTTCAGGTATTATGGCAGAAATATGATGTTTATTTATTATTGTTTTTGTTTACCTGTTTGTAGTTGCTGTTGGTTACTTTACAAAAAAAGTTTGATATGGTAGTCATGTGAGTAATTTGGAAGACCGTTCTTGACAAGTGTTTGTTTCAATTGTGGAGTACGTTGAAAAAAGTTGAGAAGATGAGTTCACATACGCTCTCGAGATGATTTTTTTTAATTACTTCATTTTTTTTTCGAAGATGACGTTGATTAATAAAAAATCATCTAAAAATGAGAGCTTGTCTTTTGGATATGTTCATAAGTTGAAAACAGTTTTCTTTCAAAAGTCGTTTATATATCTTTTGAAGAAGTGTATTCCTGCACTAATCAAATCTTTAAACAATTACATTGGCTACATACTCACAAAATTGACGAGAAGTTTGACATTGTACCTTCCTCAAAACAGTTTCATCTGATCTCATTTAAACACATATCGAGATGTTGAAGGACATATCTGTGATATAATTGAAATAAAAATGTGCTTAAACTTCTCGAATCTTAACATATACAAAACACTATATACATAAATTTTAACCATGTTTATTTACAAGTAAAACAAAATTAATTCTTGGTAATGGCAAAAACACTAGTCAAAAAGGTTCGAAACTGCAAAAACATTTAAAATGTTTTTGAAAACTGAGTATAGAAAAGAAAAAATACTAAATAATCGTGAAAAATTAGATCAAAATCTTAATGACAATAGCTTATCTTTCATAGCTTACCTTATATATATATATATATATATATATATACATATACATATGATATATACATTTATCTATATATATGCATAAATATTCATATATGTGCGTACATAGTATATGCATATATATATGCATGAACACACACATGTATACATGAAAATATGACTTGTTTGAATATAATTTTTGATCGACACTCATATTTCAGTAGATATTCTGTTTTAATTAAACAGTATTATATATTTATATCTACCGGCCTGGTTATTTACGATAAATTTTATTACGAAAATGTGTGTCATTCGGCAGATTTGAACCTGTGAACCCTATCCACATAGGGGAAACTACCATGTGATCTAGCGCGTCTTAGACCTCTGGACCACGAATGACCATTAGTCTAAACGAGGTTTTCATCAAGACTATATATCACAATGTTTGATTCATCGTAATAACCATATCTGCTCTAAAATATAATGTCAACAAATGTAAACATGCTACAGAAATAAACGAAGTTTGACGAAACTTGGTTATAAACAACCGACAATTTTAACTGTAGTTTTGCACATTCATCGCATTTCAGCGCATAAATTGTTAAAAAGTTGTAACTCCTATGTTTTTATTTCGAATATTAATGATTTCTTTCGAATTTGAAGTAGTTTTCTTCTATTATCATGTTGCGAACTCCACACTTTGTGACCCACTGTGTTGTCTGTTACTCGAATTTTGATGTGGTTGATATCTTTTTTTTAAAACTTTTTGCTTTGTCTTTGCTTTTATTTATTTTAGTTATCTTCAGGATTTCTTTCATTTTATTATTTTTGTTTAGTAATTCAAGATGTCGTTTTATTTTTGTAAATAATTTTGTGTTGCTTTTGTTAAAAATAGCAGACACTTAGATATTAAACAGCTTTTAATATTGTTGAATCTCTGAAACCTAAATCAATTCAATTATGGTAAGATAAATCCGTATAGACAAAACCATCAGTAAACGCCAATTGTCACAATGTTGAACATCTTGTGTAACAGCTTGTCTCTCATCTTCCGTGTCTGTCAGTTTAGTAAGCTAAATGTTATTCGAACTACGAGGCAACATAGCTAATACCAAACACACTTTTGTTTCTCTATCTATCATGTCATTTTTTAATCCATAATGCAACTAGTAGACCATAGTTATAGTTTCTAAGGTGGTTTGTGGGCAAAAACGTCCAAACCATCGGCTGTCCTGAGTTGTGACATAGTATTTGATCAACAAACGGTGTTTCACCACATCAATTTCCCTCAGAGTCTTACCGGTAAATTTTGGTATAGATTTTAGTCACTTGGCCACTGAAGCACTTGATGGAATCATTTATACAGGACAATGTTCTGAAGAAGTTAATCCGTTCGTCAAACAAATGAGATTAAAAGTCGACTTTTATGATCTAACCGCATTCTAACTACACAGCAAGTAACCCGTGGGATATTGTATTACTTAACATGAAATTAATATATCATTTATATTATATTATTAAACATTTTCTACCGTATAAAGCAAAAATCAGTTGAAAGGCAAAGAGTTCTGGTGCTGTTTGCACCAAAATATTATAGTTGAGTGTAATGCATAGAAAATACAAAATACAGTTTTAAAACCCTTCAAGTCCTCTGCTGCAATAATATATACAACAAGAATAAGTAATATGTAGTAGATCTAAGTAAGATGCCAGTTATTTGATTTAAAAATAAATGTATGAACTATGTATAATAAATTGTAACACCTCATATATATAAAGTTAAATACAAGAGATAAAATCCTTTTATTATATAATATTGGTAAGACATATGTTTTGAGAAACTTTAACATTCCAGTTTATAAAAGATCACGTTCCAATCCGTAGCTCAAAGTAAATGTATAGATAATGTTCTCAGTCTTCTAAGTATCTGCTATGGCCAGTTACTTAAGTGATACACAATTGGGAGTGCCATTTCTCTTAGAGTTCATGACGTAGTAGGTTGCTATTTTTTTCTGGTAGATTAGTTTCCAACCATGTGTGTCCTGCTGTTCAGCTCATAGATGGGAGAGAAGTAACGGCTCGTAACTTTTCCAATAGAATTCATGCGAATGTAAGGAACTGATTTCGAAATTGGCTAACTGATTGTTGCATGCCGTGCCGATATACATTACACCACAGTACCATAGCTGAACTAAATTAATGAGATTCAATGTATTTGCAACAACTGTCTTTGACAATCTGGCTTCATATATTAACTACCCAATAAATATAAAAATGCTTGAAATATTTACCAGTAGAACAGGTAATAACATAACCTACTAGATACATAATGAATAGAGAATAGTATAAAATGGTAAAATATGTGAATATTTTATATAAATATGTTAAATAATAGAGTAGCATTAATGTTCACTTATTGCATTCGCTGTTGATCACGTAACAACAAGCCCCCTCATCATTTTATCTTGTTCCCCATATTTGAACTGTTTACGGATGCTTACTATGTATTCAATTACCAAGCCTGTTGAGAATTATGGATAAATATTTCATCTTCATTTCCTTTATTAGTTTTGACCTTTGTATAGTTTAGCATATTTGTCTTCATTTCATTTTCACTCTATGATATGCAGATACAACGCGTTATTTATCTTCTTTTTACGAGAACTATAGACTTTCTACGGAACTGAATTGTTATACTTTTGATCTAATATAAAAGTCTTACAGAAATTTTGCTTTTAAGCTTATTATCCTGATAACAGTTTTGCACTGAATTTTTTGTCATATTTCATTAGGTTTTATGCATTGTGCCTGCATTAACTGCTTTGATTACATCGACGTATTTCTTATGAATTCTCTTTCAAACGTTTTAGAATTGCAAAATCTTGATTCCCTTCTATATGTTGCATCTTTATTGAACTTTGGAATAAATAAACACTGAAAACTATTATCTTTTATTTTGAAATAATTAACAAAAAATGTTGAATACTATTTGCAGTCTGATGTGACAAATGGAAAGACAAACAGTCACGAGGAAAAGTAAGAGAAGTATGCCAAAATTATAAAAACGAACAACCATGACAAACTAAGGAATTTATAAATATCGTTAGAAAAATGATATATCAAAAGCAAAAGAAACATGGCTGAATATACCAAAAAATGGAAGATATTATTAAAAAGTACGGGTTTAAAGAATAAGAATTAATTGTTAACAGAGAAGGCAAAATATATTAGATTTTGAAATGAAAGCAAGAAAGTGAGAAAAAATATAAAAATATATATAAATGTTAAGATACATAATGAATCAATTAAAGGAATTATAAAAAACAATTAAAGATATGATGAAATAAATGAAAAAACATTTTAAAGTAATGAAACTAATGAAGAAAATTAAGAAACTATGAAAGGAAGAGGGAAAGAAACAAATAAAAAGCAACGGAATACGGAAGAATGTAGATAAAGAGTCGCTATATGACATACAGGAAATAAGTTCAGCCTAGGTGTTATTCAAACGACGAAACGAAATGAAGCAGGAATTATATAATGAACAATAAAATAAAATAATGAGAATTTTAATGTTGCTTTGACCTGCGAGGGAAGTATTGTAGAATTGCCAAGATATGAAGTGCAGTATAACAAAAAATATAAAAATCAAAATGAAAAGAATCGAAGTTTGCAGAATGTAACAAAAGATGAAATAAAAAAGAATTGCAAGATTGATTAAAAACGGATATAATTACAAAAAGATGCTGAAAAAATATTTGAGACCGACTTAAGTATTAAAGAAAGTTTGGTAAATGAATTCAAAGCATGTCTAAACAGAAAGAATGTGATGAAATACAGCAAGAAAACCTCATGAGATAAATAAAAAGAAAGTAGCTAAATATAAAAGATACAGACAAGAAATAACATAAAACATCAAATACAGCAGATGTTAGGATAAAATTAAGAAAGGCAAGCCAAGTTATTCCGAACTTTATGAAAGGAGAAGGAAATTACTAGAAAGAAAATCGACATAAATATTAAAAAATAATAAAGGTCTAGAAAGGAATGCAATAGTAAGAGAGATTAGGTGCAAGTTAAAGAGTAAATCAGAATATTTATTGGATATTGAAAACCGCGAAGGAAAGAATATAGCGAGTAAAAGTAAACGATTATAAAGACATTGAGATTCACAATAAGCAATCGCAAACAGTTAAATATAAACAATAAAACGCACAAAATTAAAAAAACAGAAAAATATGAATAAAAGATTTGAAGGAAAGCAAAAGAGAAATTTGTAACCAACCAATATATCAACGCCCCTATTATGTGCAATACAAAGGCTCGACATCAAGACTGGAGAAGCGCCTATACAGATAGTCGAGGTGAAAAGATCGTCATATCTAGGTATGTTTGTAGAAATGTTGATATAAAAGAAAAAATTACAACTAACGAGATAATATGGATCATGATCGATCTGTAGATGGGTCATATTGACCTCACGTTAAATAAATGTAGAAAAGAGCAGAGAGAACAAAATTAAGAGGGTTGAGTTCTTTGAAATAGATGAAGGATTGACCGCATATGGAGAAAAGAGTATTGAAGAAATATACAATGTGTATAAAAGGTTGGTGAACATGGAAAATAAAGGAATGGAAACAGAAATGTATATGGTGATCGGAAAAGATAAAGAAGCAGAGTTATGATTTTGACGAATATATGATTCAGCTGAATATTTCAGTAAAAAAGAAAAAAAGAACGAATATCTTTGAAGGCAAATACAATACGATAAAAGAAAACGTGACAGAACGAAAGTTAAAGCAAAATATAATAAAACAGAGAACGAAGAAAAGATATAAACTGTGCAAAAATTATCAACATATTTGCAAAAGGCTCTGATCATATGCTTGCCGAAACCATTTGTGACGAAGGAAGTACGCATGTCTTCCTTTGCGAAAATTAAGACTAGATCTTTCTATTGTATATAACGGAAAATTTTGAAAGAATAACACGAATTTACCACACAGAGTATTTGCATAGCTATGCCTAAATCCCATATAACTAGCCCTTTGGATTTAATTGAACTTACCGTGAAAGACATTAACAATATCAGCATTGATGGGACGGTTCTGCGGATTTTGGGGTCGTGTTAAATAAATAAATAATAGTAATAATATATATATATATATATATATATATATATATTACAATATTAATCAACCTAATTTCGAAGATGAAACTGACCTTTGTCTTTACTTAAAATAATGCAACAAAAATTAATCAATGAATGTGTAATTTTAGAATTTCAAATTATAGAAAGATATTTGTGATAGATTAAGTGTCACGTGAATGTATGAGAAAATTGGTATGAAATATTAGATAAGACATCAAACAGTAAGTTTTTAAAATCCTTTAGAGGTAACATTACGAAGGATTTAATCTACAGAGAAAATATGAAATGAAATTTTGTTACACTAACAGACGTGTATTTTCATATTGAATTACATTTTCCTTTAAATGTTGTGTTAAACTGCGTAATTTCGCTCATTCTGGTTTAACACTTTGCTTTATAATCAGTACACTTTGTGAAGTCAATTTGTGTTAGCACACTCGGCATGAAATCTTGAACAGTATTTTAAGTAACTTCGACATATTTAGGAAAGACATTTCAGCAATCAGTAACCACTTATGACAGTAAACTGCCTGTATACGGACAGTAAAAGAGTTTAGCAGACATACAAATATAGAAAGAGGCGCAAGACAATGATGTCTCTTTTCACCGGATCTATTCAACTTGTACAAGGAGACCTTAGGAGTTATGTCTGGATTCAACATCGGCAGCCAGAATCTGAATAACATAAGATACGCAGATGATACAGTGCTGATAGCAGGCATGAAAAGGACACTACAAGACCCCTAAAGAAGACATATGAAGAAAGTCTAAATAAAAAAATACAAATAAACTACAAGAAACCGAATGCATGGTCATCAGCAAATAGAAGAGCCGAAAACATCAATTACAGGTGGGTGATAATAAAATCAAGCAAGTACAAAAATTCAAATACCTATGAAATATTTTAACAGAGAACGGAAAGTGCGACACTGATATCCGAAGGCCAATTGTCATGGCGAAGGACACATTCCAGAAGCTGAGCAGAGTATTAGAAGACATGGACATTCTGCTATAAACAAAGAAGAGAGTACTGCATTGTGATGTCTGTCCTTCAGTATGGCACTGAATGCTAGACAATGTCATATAAGATGAAGAAAAACATGAAGCAATTGAAAGATTATTCTACAGAAAGATGCTCCAGATACCATAGATAGAGTATGTGAACAGTTATGATGTTTTGGAACGGATGGAAACGAAAAGGAAATTAATACTGAGACTTAGGAAAAGGCAGATAAATTTCCTGGGACAGGGAACGAGGAAGGTAGGTTTTAAAATCTGATATTTACAGGAGAGATGGAGGGAACGAGAGAAAGGGGAAAGCAGGCGAAGTGCTACCAGGTGTAAGGAGAAGTGGAGGGCCATGATAGCCTACGCACATAAAAGAAGAAGATTAGTTTTAATTCTGCTTATTTGAAGGGATATTTCCTTTAGTTTCTTATAAGTATTAAAATATCTCATCAATTCGATTAATAACAAAATGCAAAATAACAGGTATAAATATACGCATATCCGTTTCAGATTAAAGCTTGATAGTTATTCGAGATAACAGAAATATAAAAGTGAATTACAGAATTTAATATTAGATACGATAGAATCATGAAAGTATTTCTGTTTTTTGATAATCATTGACCCGGAGAAATAAAGACACTAGGACGCAAAGAATTACCCGGTTTGAGAGAATATTAGAAAAAAACTACTATTAAAAAGAAAGGACACTAAATTGGCAAGTTTTATGAAGACAGAATATAACGATTGACATTGCATCTAATATTTTTAAGATCAAACTTGACTTGGAAGCTATAAGCCGGAAGAGATATCAGCAAGCAAAAAGTGCGACAAAGAAATTGTAAAGATTGAACATGCGGTTATATCTAGCTATTTCGGCTGTAAACTTATGAGAAATTGCCGCCAGTATAGTCAGTTAAGTGCCATACGTGAAACACGCTCAGGCGATTATGTGTCAAAAGAGACATGACTGTAGGTTGCCAGTGCTTTCGGCGGTAGACTGGTTGCCAGCCAAGACTTTACAAAGCAAATATAGAACTGCGCTTAAATGAAATAATTCGTGGTGCCATAGCGGAAAGGTCACCAAAACAACTACCATGAAGGTATTTATAGAAAATACACAAGGTAGCTAAGATACTTACAAAGGAGCTGAATCTGAAATATCAGAAAAGGATCAGTAACAATGCAGATTTTTCTTGGGAATTTATCAAGAATCACTAAATATATAACAGGAGAACCAAACCAGAATTGACAGCAATATTCAAAGCAAATGCGAATGATATACTTATAAATATGTAAGATAGATACTGGCTAGAAGAAATGTTTGGCTCAGCATAAAAGAAAACATCTTTCTTAACGAGATTAATCTTAGCCTGTAAAGTATAATAGCATATGAATAAATAATTAAAAATCGGCAAGTATTTAAAATCAGGGACTCGGAAATCGGTTTATTGATTAATTGGTAAAAACAAAGATTGTGTAATATTATTTAATACAATAAGACTATCAACAACTAAATTACTATTTGTGATTAAAATGAAAGAAAAGTGATTAAAAGTGACACATAGTTAAAAGTAGATATCTAAAGTGGAAAATGACAAAAAGGTAAATAAATGAAGAAAATGAAAAATGACTAAAATTAGGAATTTAATTTGAAGATATTTATTTAAGATCTCAATATTTAAAAGTAAAACTTCGGTGAAGACCATACACACAGGATACATCATAAGTAAGAAAATAGAACATAATGAGAAATGAATAAATAAAACAAAAACATGTTATGACGAAATGATTTTGGAAAAGTATGTCCCGAAAAATTTGACATATATCGTTTTTAGAAATTGACAGTGTGAATACAAGAAATCAACACTATATTGACTGTCAGTTTCTCACTTAATTCGATCTTCAGAGTATCAGCAATAATCAGAGGGCATATTTATATGTGTCTATGAAAAACATTAGAAAATAATAGTTTGAGAAATGGTGTACTTTCTCAGCAAGGCATATATTTTGAGGGTTTTCTGAAATGACAATGTCACTGGAAACCGTAGTTATTCAAGCAAAACATTTATCAAATTATGAAGATAAAGCATAATTCCCAAAATAACCCTAAATACATAAAATAATTTATATGAGAAAACTGGCCGTGGTGTAAAATGTTAAAACAATACCTTTTTCCGTGAACGGAACATAACACTCATCAACTTTTCCAGAATAAGTAATATTTTAGAGAAATTAGAAGAGAATGCCACCCCATGAAAATAAAATATACATGCAGTTTACAACCTCACAGCTAATTTACATTAAGTAATAAATAAAAATTATTAAAATTACATTCAAAGTAAAAAACTAACATTAGAATCAAATTAAATGCATAATTAAAATAAATAGATAAGAATTAACTCACATGAGTAAAAATAAAATAATAAACAATAAAATATAATAAGAATGACACACTTCGCCCAGTATACCGGATACAATGGCCATTATATATTTTTAATTTTGCCCATTGTTTGTTTTTAACTTTATTATTTTGTTTTAGTAGGATAAATTGGTAATTATCTGTGAGAAAAATAGCATCATGACGCAATTCATTCCCCTGGTAATTTGGAAACTGCATACTCTACTGCTTGGCATTAGCTCCAAACGTTTCAATACGAACATTTCAGAATATTTAGGTGTCAATCATAGGACAGTTCAAAGGATGCTATGCCCCAAAATATGTACCGAGAGAGATTAAAAGAGAATATTCATTCAACATCATGATATTTAGAGTGATCAGTAATGATGGCGACGTTGTGCATATATTCTTCTATACACACACTCTCAGACTCAACACGAAGGATTACATCAAATGTATTGAAAAAATAATGGCGCCCTGGGTCAAAAGAAAGAGACACTATATCACGGAACAGGATCCTGAACCATGTCACACAAACAAGAGAATCTACTTACGGCTGTCAGACAATTTTTGCGACCACATCAACGATTGCATATGGCTACCCAACTCTCAAGACTGTAACTTCCTTGATTGTTATGTGTCAGACGCAGTTAAGCGAGAGCGAGAGACCAACAAAACTCCTTATAACTCCAAGGATGAAGGAAAGGCATGGATTATGGCAGCATTCAGCAACTTACGCAATCAGAACTTCCAGAATGGATACAGTATATTCTGAAGTCGTCTGGAGTCGATGTTATTGAATAAATTTACTCTTTCTTATTTTAAGTTATTTAGTGTAATTTTCGTTCATAAGAACTCCTGCATGAATAGCAGGAGCACCTGAGCAGATGTGCCTACAGTATTCAATGAAATGGTGGATGGTAGATTTATATATGTGCAAGATGGATTCATATATGAAAAACTTCATCGTACTACAAAGTGACCCGACCTGCCTAGCATCAGATTAAGCTATTGAGTCAATGTATTCATTCCACGTTAATTCGACTGGGAGAGTTAGGCCGAAGAGGAACATTGTATTGCTTTCAGCGATATTCGCTTGAGCCAGGCTGATGGGGTTGGTAGTAGGATTGTCTATGGTGATTAAAGTATATTATCATCTTCATTTTAGAGAAATTAAAATTTACGAACCATTTCTTACAACAGTCCACCAGAGATTGGAGTTTTTTCAAGATTTGCAGCAAGTTTTTCTTTATCAGCCACGGCATAGTTCTTATCGAGGCGGGAATAAATGGTGGCTTCGTCAGGATGTCTACTTGGGATTTGATTACATCAGCGAAATCGTTGATAAAGATCAGAAAAAGCGTAAGACCTAGAATAGAGCCATGAGGGTCAACCGAGTTCGGATGATAGGACCAAGAAGCATACACGTTAAATACCACACTCATTACGCGATTTGATAGGAACGACTAGATTAGATCAAACAAGCCTCCAGTTATACCATAGACCTGTAGCTTGTGCAGAAATCCAGCATGCCAGCCTTTGTCAAAAGCTTTGGAGATATCTTGTACAACAGCTCCAGTTTCGCCGTTCTTATAGAAATTCCGGTATATATATAGTCAGTGATTCTCGTTAGCATATCAGAATTAGAACTGGTGAAGTGGAAACCATACTGTTTATCGGAAAAGAGGCTGTAGGCTGTGAGATGTTGAACTTCTTCTCCATTGATAATAACCTGGAAGACTCTCAAATTTTTCACTTAATTTCCAGGAAAATTAGTTATTTTTTCTTTTCTTGTTTCATTTTAAAATACCAATTTATGCTTTCACTGGTCGGTGCTATTTCCATACTTAGCTGATTCTATTGTATCTTTTGTAGTATCACTACTTGAATGGTCTTTCTGTAGAACTAAAATAAAGTAAATCTCTGAAAACATTAAACTTTACTTTTGCCATGTATATTAAGTTGTCTGTTAAGCACTTACACTTTAGTGGGAATAAATCTATTTTCTTTCTGCTGTCAATGCTTGATGTAAAATCTTTATTTTGGTAACTTGGAATTAGACGGTGGAATCTGACAGAACGACATTTGGATGATGATGCAATTAATTATTTTAAATTAATTCGTTTGTTTAATTGATAACCTGGAAAATAACTGTTTTTACTATTGTAAGTAGGGAGGGCTAATAAATGAGTATGTGTTGCAGAGATGGAGCAAGAGAAGTATATTATGGTTATGTACAAGATGAATAATGGTTGATCCTCGAATTGTTGTGATCATGGAAGTATCCTGTCAGTCTGTTTCATAATTTTATAGTTCTTGGGAAGAAGCACTCAGAGTGGAACCTCTTCCACAATAATGTAATATGAACAGTATTAAAATGACTCAACTCAGTGAAAGTGGTCTTGCGGCTTCTAATTCTGAATGTTTAGACTGCTATCAAAGATTACATTTCACTTGAATATCTGCCATAGGAATAGTGTTACATTAGCGAGATAATATGCAATGAATGATGCCTGAAAATGGAAATGTGGTGTGAAAAACAATTCATCACCCACAACTCTACGCAAAAGTTTTGAACTGTGTTAAGGCTAGAAAATAAATATCGGGAATTTTCAGTTCAGATGTAACAACAATTCTCCACAATTGCTTTGGGCTGGCTTTGCAAAGATAATTCATGGCGGGTAATATTGTGTACTTTCTGCAGCGACAGAAGAAATCAACCATATTTCTAGCATTTGTGCCAATGGGTCATGTGTACTAGATCTACTTGTGGCCTGATCTAAATAGATAATAATGCCAAAAATCCACATTCTCAGTACAAGCATTCATATCTGAAGAAAGCATCTGGATTTTTTGTAACGATATAACATTACTAGTTTTGTTCTGGTAGAGTTGTTTGTTACAAGCCAATTCCTAACCAACTGAGCTATGTGAGTAAGTTTAAGGGATAGATAAACTACCATATTCTGGTCTTTTTTTAAGGGTTCCCTCCTAGACCGTGACATAATCTGTATATATATTTGCAAGTGATCTGAGAATGTTTCTAATGAGATCGTTAATATATAACTGAAAAATGATAAGACTGAAATGAGAGATTTTGGTTATGCTTCAGAGAACTGCCAATTAATAAGAAGCAACATCGACCAACGAAAACGGAAGAACTTGAAAATTGAGGATTATAGCAAAAATTCTATAGCAGCAAAGCTTTTACTGCAGTACACAAAACACGCAGTGTCTAAAGAGGCACATTTCGTGAAGGATTTGCTATCAAGCGCTTCATTTGATTGTATGCGTAATGGTATTTAATACATGGAAAGTATCTTTATATATTAGAAATAACACCTGGGGTGAAATTTAAATAAAATTAATTAATGTTTTCAAAGTTTTTACCAATATCAGAAAATAAACGAAGTGTTTAGTTAGATCAATAAAATATGCATAAAATGTAACCGAGACAAACACATTGATGGTTTTTAAATAATTTTCCCGATTTTATTGTAAAACAATTTGTTAGCATTGATTGCATTACTCGATAACTAAGAAGAATAATGTAGAATCAAAAGCCGTCTCGACTGAGGTTACCGGCTTTTGCTACAAAAATAAAATGTCACAAGTCTATCCGAATGAAGAACAAAGCCAGTCTGCTCATTTAATAATTCACACTTGAATTATATTTATTGGAATAATTGTTTATTATTAAGCAATATATAACTGCATTAATACCCTGCTTTTATAATGTGGAAAAAATATAAATTGTAATCTATTTTTATCATTGTCCTATTTGCATTATAATTTCAAAATCATAGACAAAACAATCGTACTCAAAACGTAATATTTTTAAAATGACAGTAAAATTATCAAACGTAATGGAATTAATAAATTTTGAGTACACAGACAATATTGTAAAAACCATTCTGCAAGAATAGTTTAAATGTATCTTACATTTGTCATGTTTTCTTAATAGGTTGAGCCAAATTTCTCTGATTTCTTAACGACATACGTAGTTGTGATATTAGTAATATTAGATATGTTTTTGATCGGAATACTTCATTATGACACATCTTAACACTTGGCAGATGTCATCTTTACTCAAGAAAAAATTTAAATAATCAATCATAGTCACAGTTAAGTCATTCCTATGAAAAGGATTTATAGATGTTCAAATTGTGATATATGAAAAATGCCTCGTAACTTGATAAACGCGCATAACAGCCTGCTGAGAGTATCTACTAAAGAGGATATTGAAAGTTGTAAAAGCAAAGCTAAATAATAAGAATCCAGATTAAAACGTATGAATAGTTTGTTAATCTTTGATGTGGGTGTACATGTGCGACATACGCACACATTAATTTCGGAAAAAAAATTTACAGAAAACTTGGTTCATATTTTCGATTTTCTTAAGTCATCATCCTGTTAGGTAGAGACAATTGGTGAGTTTAGTAATGAAGAATGTAATAAAGAAACAACATTATTTGAAAAAAAACTTTTACAAGTAAATGATGAAAGCGCGTGCAGCCTAAATTCAGAGAAATAATGAATGTTGTGACATAATCAAGGAGTGTAATGTTGTATACAAGGTGTGTCGTATGTATTTATTTTATAAGCATCTCCATTCCTTAAATGAATTTAATATCTGAGAAGTATTATTATGCATTCGAACGGGAGATACGACCACCTAAGACAAGCCAAATCATTTTATACCAAGCGTAGTACCCAGTTACCGAAAATGCGTGGTGCTGGGTAAATTTTGACACTTGAACCAAGCTTACACTCTCGGGTTCCCAACATTAAACGCAACCATGTGTCACATCACGTCTCAGTCTGGAGACATTGTAAATATCTATACATTCGGACTGTTCTCGACTCTTTATGATCCAATCAAAATTCCCCAGTCTGTTTACTCTTCTATTTTACATCTCAAGGAGGTCATATTTCTTTCTTTCCTCATGTCCATATTTATTTTTCCTTCTTTAGTGAGAGTGCCTATTGATTTTGTCTAAAGACAGAATACAGTGGTTTAAACAGCTTACATCAGGGAGATAACTGATGAAGATCAGATGATGATGAACCACTTCAGCATTGACAATATTTCATGAATCGGTAAGAGGCCGGCAGTACAATATTTAGAAAGGTAGAAGGGTTCATCAGAATGTTTTAAAATATAAACTACACAGGAAGGTTTTCAACAAGCAGGAGAGCAAGAGCAGTGAAGCAATAGTTGTAAGGTTTAGAGGGGAAAGGAGAGAATTCAGAGGCACATTTATTTAGGATGACGACTGGAATTCCGTCACCTCCGCTTGTCATATGGAGTTGAGGACTTGGAATTATTTTAGCAACCAGAAAGATGCATATATATACGTCACTCGATTGAGCCTCAATTCTAGATGGGAAGTTGTGAATAGACGTCAAATGTGAAGTTGGGGGAGAGTTTACCAGCAAAGCACTCAAATTTGTCTGCTGTGGCTGTGAGAGCCTCATTTCATTATATAAAGGAGAGATCGAGGGTTTGCTCTTGTTTAACACAACTTGGCAGAGCCATCAGTAATGTTTGCAGCCAAACATGCGAGACGCTACAGGCTTCTTCATTCTATCGAAAAAACAAATCAGAAGAAGGGATTCTTAGTTTAAGGTTGGTTGCGCAGAGCTAGGATGTCTGAAAAACATTGGCGAGAAAATATTCCACACACATGTAACACGGATGTTAGAGAAAGAAATGTTGAGTATTTTAGGTGCTTTTTGTTTTGATGATTTTTGTTTTTTATGTTCAGTTGGTTTAGGTTTAGGTTTCGTATATGAAAATTAAACCATATACTAAACCTACTAGAATTATAAACCCTACAAAATCAGAAATCGGTAGAATCAGTAAGGTAATACTAAAAATATATTAAAAGCATTATACAAGAATAACTGTAACTATCATAACAATCTACCCCATAATAATAACCTTTGGAATTGTAGAAAACCAAAGCAATTCCCCATTCGCAAAAAATGATTAACAAAATCGCGAATATATATGTTCGTTTTTTTTTTGTGGGACTTCCCATTTTTGTATATAATAATGGACTCGACTGAGTGTACATATGATCCTGTCATAGAGAAAACAGCAGTTGAAAATCTGGAATCTCAGTTGTAGCTACGAATGGTAGTTTAGAGTAGAGATTAATCGTAGAGATCCGTTTCAGTTATCAAAGAATTCCGACGGATACTGAAGTTACTCACAGACCAGACAAGGGCTGAGCTCCACTCAGCTAGAATAAGTTATCCGGACATACTATTTCCAATGATTTCATTTCAAGAGTTGTATATATTTATTTCTACTAATAGTATTCCTGAATTGATTAACCCACATTTTCCACAAAATGTTGTACGAGGTTAATTGCCAGAAAGCAATAGTTAAAAAACCAAACCACTCACGGAATTAAAACAGCAAACCATGGATGATTTTCAGAAAGGACTACTAGAAATCACAAAAAGTGAAGAAAGACAATATAAATTAAAATATAACAAATGGAAATGCAAAAGAGAAATGAAGAAATACAAATGGAAATACAAATGGCAAATAAAGGACAAATAGAAATGCAAAAGGCAAATAAAGAAATACAATTACAACTACAAGAAATATTACTAAAATTAACAAGCAACACACTAGGAAGGAACACGGAATAAGAGGAGACGTTTTCGAAAGTTGCTGTGTGGAACGCGATGAAAACATTTAAGTACTTGATTGATGAAGACAAAGATTTTGGAGAATATTACAGGCGATATGAAGATATTTTTCATATCGATTGTCAGAACTGGACAGGAAAGAAAAAGTTAAGGCTTTTCCTCAGCAAATCAGTACGGTGAAATACACTAAATTCGTAGATTATATTCTACCAAAGATGAGGAACGACTTAACGTTCGAGGAGGTAGTAACATGCCTCACTGCGCTATTTATCCCAAAAATTTCTTTGTTTCACAAAAGGTGGAAATGCCTTTATCTCGTGAAAGATGAAAACGGGGACTATTCAACATTTGCAGCCATCGTCAACAAACATTTTGACGACTTTAATTTGACTGAGCTAACACCAGACAACTTTGAATGGCTCATACTTGTCCAAGGACTAGTCGCTGCTAAAGACAGCAAAATGCGCAAACGAAAGCTAATCAACCTTCAAAATGAAACAGGTTAAACGCTGCAAAAAACTATCAGAGGATTGCCAACTATGCCTAAGTATTAAAAGAGACAGTGATGATATTGAGGAGTCGCGCATATTCGTAAGTTTAAAAAATTAAATGTTTCACCCTCCCCAAAAGTAAAACTAGATTTTAATAACAAAGAAAAAAGATATAAAGCAAATATTGACAGAAATAAAAAACGAACAAGCCCCCCTTCTGCATGGTACAAATGTTGTGGATTGCATTGGGTTACAGATTTTTGGTTCAAATACAAAAATTGCCTAGCGTGTGGAAAGATGGGACACAATGCAGCTTTATGCAGAAACAAAAACTAGCCTAATAGGGTAATATCTACTAGAGTGGAATATGAAAACAAAGAAAACACGAGGAAATATGTAGAACTTGAAATATTGAATATGAAGATCAAATTAGAACTGGATTCAGGTTCGGACCTAACAACAATTAATCTACAGACATGGCGGAAGCTGAATAAGCTGACCATGTTACACACAAAAAATTGCTAAATTGATAATAGGAAAACAGATCAATTTCATAAATGTGAAAATTCAGGAAGAAACTAAAAAGTTTAAGATATACGTTATGAAAAACACACATAATCTGAAAGGAACGGACTGGGTGCAGAAATTTAATATATGATATTTACCGATTAGCTCTCTCTGTAAAAAAAATAATGTGTCTGTCGACAGAAACTAGAAATTGAAAAAGAATTAAACAAACAAATTCCAGAGATATTCTCAAACAGTATAAGACGACGTAACAAAGTTGCAAGATCGAGCAAAAGAAGAACGTGAAACAAGTATTTATTACACCCATAGTTACCAAAAAAGCATTCAAACAAGGTAAACAAATGTACTTCAGAATGCTAAAAAGTAAAATGGCACATTGGAACGTGGAACAATTCTAAACGGACTAGGGAATGTTATATACACAATACAGGGGAAAAATTTAGCTATAAGAGATACACGAAACAAATAGAGTAAAGAAGTGAGGAGCCAAGCTCGTCACCCTTAAACAGTGTCGCGATGGAAGAATTTTTTGAAGTTTTTGAGAATAATAGAAAGCAAACGGAAAAAATATTAACTCTTCACAAAAAAGAAGCTAGGGAGAGGGTGTTATGGTATCTCCCTTTTTATATATAATAATGAACTCGACTGAGTGTACAGATAATCCTGCCATAGAGAGAACAGCAGTTGAAGATTTGGAATCTCAGTTGTAGTTACGAGTGGTAGTTTGCAGTGGAGAGTAATCGTAGAGATACGTTATAGTTATCAAAGAGTTCCGACAGATACCGAAGTTACCCAGAGACCAAAATAGCGCTGAGATCCACTCAGCAAGTATAAGTTATCCAAACGTAATATTTCGAAGGATTTCACTTCAAGACTTGTATATATTTATTTCTATTAATAGTATTCCTGAATTGACTAACCCGCATTCCAGTGTGTATATTACGTGCGATGTAACCTATGTTTCTCTCTCCATATCTCTGTTGTTTATTATTTTGTGTGGTTCTTCATCCTGAATCCACAACAAATTTGGTTCATGGAGAATCCCAAATATGAGAAAATGTATATCGGAAACACAATGAACATATTTAAAAAGCACTTTTACAATCACCTCTCATAATTCAATAAAAAAACAAAACATGACGTCTCTTTCCAAATACTTCTGGAAGTTAAAAAATGAAAATAAAACACCTGAAGTTAAATGGAAAATCCTCAAACAAGCAAGAACATTTAAATCAATAAAGGAACCATGTTTCCATTCTCTTCAAGAAAAAATTAAATCATTAAATACATGAATAGCAACAGATTTTTAAACCAGAAGCATGAAAACACGGTAAACTGCAAACATATTAAAGAACAAAGCTTACAATCATGCAAAAAATACTAAAAAAAGCCAAAGTTAGGACTCCTTAGAGACGATAATCCTTTATAATATCAACAACACTCTTACATCAAATTCTACATATTCCATAACACCAACTGTGATCTACTTTAAATTTTTATGGAAAAAAGTTATTTCCTAAATTTAAAACTAAGGATAAATTTACAAAATTAGACTAATTATAAAACCTGAGTTTACATAAAAAATAATGTATAATTGTACAATTAAATAAGAAAGATAGGTCCAATAAATAATAACTACAATCCACACCTCATAGCATCTAATCCTATTATTCCCTACCCTTACACTTCCTTACTCTCCCCTTCACTAAACTCGAATAAAAAAATCCAGCCACTATACCATAAAAAGCTATAAAATATCTTAATGTTAAATCTGTCTGCAATATTCCTGATAAGTTAATTAAACTCAATTACCCACAAATTCCCTCTTTTCGAAATTCCAACGGACAATTTACAAGTCTTATCTCCTTGTTACTAACCCCATCTATATCCCGCACACAATTCACTAAATAAAGAAAAGAGACTTTCCATTGCTTTCCACACTAACTGAGGGGACACTGTCATTTCAATGTCGAAACAAAATGTATATTTTTGTAGTGGATAAAAAATTGAAATTTTCTAAACTAAAATTTAGGATATATATATATATATATATATATATATATATATATATAGTCATCCGCAGAGAGATCTGTTTCGCTCATCAGTACGGCTTAGACCCTGTCTCGTTCTAATAAAAATGCGCGAATGACTTTATTTCGATTTTATGCATTTTCATATGTACATTTTTACCGTTATTTTTATTTAGAGTACATACAATTGTCTTTATTTTGATAAACAAATTGACATTAATATTTTTTTTTAATTTGCGAATGATAATCAAATATTATTCATTTTCTTGTGTACATACGACTTTGTATTTGCGAAGTCAGAGTTACTATGCAATGTAACAGATGTTTTACTTTTAGATCGGAATTGAAAGCTGAAATAATCCAAAATAAATACGATTATCTAATATTAAGATACTTCTGAAATATTTATTTTGCTATCGATCATTTTTCTATGAAATACAAATTTATAATAAAACAATTTCAGATTGTCATTCGACAAGATTTGTTTCCGTAAAGTATATGAGATTCAGCAATCTCTGTAGACAGTCATCGACTCATTTAAATAATTGCAATCCTGAAAAGAATATAATTATATTAATATTTAAGATGGCTTTCGTCAAAATAGTTATTACAAATATCATAGATTTTCCTCTCCTCTTTCTCTGTTTCTGTATATTAGTCTGTCTCTCCCTCTATGTTACGATAATTTGTGTGACACTCTTGGGCTAAATAACCACTGAAATGAGTTGTATATTCCAACAGTGCAAATAACAGGTTCTTCAAAATAAATGGGCATTTTATGGAACTACACTTACTATCTTCGATATATGAGTTAAATAACTGGAAAGATTAGGTTTTATAGCCTTGGTTGGAAAACAGTCTAACACAAACAGAAATTGCAGCCTCATGTAGAAAATTGTTCTTCTTAGTCATGGATCGAAAGAGACATGATCACTTAAAAAACACGGCAAGAGCGAAGCATAAATTTATAATCATCCAATCCATGTGTGACACTTATATTAAAATATTCTGAAAAATAAGGAAATTACGGATAATTTTAATTTTCGAGACATTATTTTTGCTAACTTACTCTTGTTGAATGCCTGCATAATGTGCTATGCTTCTTAGGCGATCATGGACTTCCACTTGCTCTATTCCCTGTTGGTCGCAACATATTTCTCTTAGTAACTTCCAAAACCGGCACCGCCATCTCCCTGCAAAGACTCGTCAAGTATGTCTCGGGTTGCTTCTCCTGTCACTTTTTTCCTATATCCGTCCTGTGAGTATTAGATTCTCCAAACCGTCCTTCTTCTATACGTGCCTTATAAGCCTCAGCTATCTGATGCAAAGTATATGTTTCCTTTTCGTTTGTATACTCTCCAAAACCTCATCGTTGCTCGCATGCTCGGTACATTTTATCGTTAGCATCCTTCTGTAGAAGCCTATTTCTGTTGCTTTGAGACACTCTTTAATATTTGAATTGATTTCCCAGCATTCGTTGTCATATAGAAGTATAGATGACAGCAATATGCGTATCAAAAAATAGAATCGTCGAACCGAGTTCAATTTCTGATCCAATCGGTTATGTTCAGTTTCGCACTACAGCTCCATTTCATTACAATATTCTTTCTACGAATCCATTTTTCTCACCGTAGTTGTAAGTTAAATAAAACTAGGGATTAATCTCTCTAGCTTGGTCAGCAGCTAGTAGAATGTGTGTTTTATTCTGAGTTGATAACAATTCTAAATTCATAAAATCGAAACCGTTTGTATAGGAAATTGCTACGAGAGTAATATTAAGTATAAATATCATATCAAAGTTATATTGCAGTTTTACCTATATTGCTGTTAGCCTAGATCATAAATTATATTTTGGATTCACTGATTGTTAAAGCCATATTATTGTAAAAACTCATAATAAAACTAGCTTTATAAACCAGAATGTTTCTAATAGATTTCACACGTTTTGAAGGCAAATGATATATTCCCTTTACATATAATATATTTTCTCAGTCATTCTTGTTGGACTTTGTATACTTCTTCAAATACTGTCAAATCTCAGACCTTCTGTAAAACATTAAAAAAATATTTTAAATCCTAAAGATAATTAAAAAATAAAAGAGTCATAAGGGAGGAACCCTTATTAAAAGAAAATGCCAATCACGAAAGAATGTTAGGAATAAAATTAAATACAGATGTATAGAAGAATAAAAAAGAGTAACCCAACTGATAAAAATAGAAAAAAATCAATTAAACGAATAAAAGCCTAATTTGAAACCAGTGTATAATAAAGTTTATTTAATTGGGAAAACTTTTAACTGCATGATGAATATACACAAATATAAATAACCAAGTGAGTCAGGTCATTATGTAGCTAGGCGTCTTATATCCATTCTATCATTTATACACAACCCTAAACCAACCTTGCCTGATAAGATTATAACATAAGAAATTTCATTACAATCTTGCGCTTTGCAAATCTTAATTCTTTATTATTGATCGGAAATAATTATATTTTCTACGCGACATTGAATGAAATTTTCCTTCGTTTTGTATGTATTTATTTCTATAGGGTTAATCATATTGATTAGTTGTTTATTTTTTTCTCAAAATATATTTCTTAACTATGCACTTTTATCTGCTCTTGTTATCTGTTTACTTTTATTATTTCTCGCGATAAGTTATTTTGGTTTTAACATCTTTCTATTCTGAATATCGTTATGGTGAAACACACCTATTCTATGGTGAATAGACTCTCTCATCTAATTAAAGTAGGAGTATTAAGAGGAACGGGGGTCAGTCGATGTTGGACGATAGTAGTCGACAGTTAGTAGAATACGAAAGTAGTCAGCGACAAGGCAAGATTACACTGCGTAATATATGTTATATAAAATTCCTGACGTATTGTACATCGAACCTATTAGGAACGACTTAAGCACAAATACTAACCTCCACTGCAAAAATAACACCACAATAATTTTGGGGACGAAGATATCAAACCCACGTTGAGGAGATAAAATATGTTTTTTTCAGTCGCCAAAGACAATATTGGCGACAAAATTTGCGCTCATACGGAGGAAGAAAAAATTCAGTCGCCACAACAATTTTGGCGACAAAGTTTCGGATTCACGTTTAAAAGAAATTGGCAAATTTTCTCGCAAGCCAAGACGGCAATTTAGATACGAAAAAATCTGTCGTATTCTCAACTGAGAAAAGAAATATTATTCTCGATAATACAGTTTCCTCAAATAGGTCACAAATTACAATTTAGTAGGACCCCGCTTCTACAGTATTAGGCATTGTGTTAACTCTTTGCGAAAATAGAGTAATGTAAAAATCTATTACTGGAATTCTTTAAGTTTCAGTCGGAACAACAGACGAAAATATTTGAGCAACAAACACCATTTCAGATGCAGATACAGTAGGAAACTTTCAATAGACAAATGCAATTCCAACAAAAAAATGGAACAGATCCATAGGGAGTTTCAAAACAAAATTCTGGAAATAACTGAGAAGAGGAAAGAGAAAAATCTATAAAATGATTCTTTCCCGGAGAGTACAATATGGAATTCAACTGAAATATTCACGTACACTACAAATGAAAAAATAACATTTGCGGAGTATTATAAAAAATGTATGGACCTTTATAACAAGGACTGCCACTCGTGGCCTGAAGGAAATAAGGTTAGGCTTCTATTAAGCAAATTAGGAGCTGCTGAACATAACAAATTGGTAAAATAAATATTACCAAAAGAACTAGCGAGTTGACTTTTACCGGGGCGGTAAATATATTAAGTGAATTATTTAGTAAAAAGACGTCTCTGCGAAAGATGACGAACAAGACTATATACAATACCTAGCCAATGTAAATAAGCATTGTGAAGAATTCAAGCTAGCAGAATTAAGCGCAGACAATTTTAAGTGCTTGGTGTTTGTTCAGGGTCTGGTATCAGAAAGAGACGCAGAGTGAGACAATTAGTACTGGCAAAATTGGAAAGAGATTCAGGTATTATGGTACAAAAATTGGCAGAAGACTGCAATGGATATGTTAGCGAAAAGAATGATTAAAAAAAGATAAAACAATCGGTGTTTCGTATATAAGGAAAATACGCTACAAAGGAAAAAGTTAGTCTACCAAAAAGAATTCTAAAATTACGGACTATCAAGCAAAAAGTGAAATACCAGAAAAAGATTAGAAAAAACTCCCGAAGCCAAGTTTTGCTTGCGGCGAACTACACTGATACAGATACTGCGATTTTAGGAATAGAAAATGTTTAAACTGTAAAAAAATAGGACATAAAAGCACACATTGTAGGTCAAGAAATTAAGACAATAAGATAAGAAAATTAAAGTCCAACGAGGTAAAAGATGGAATAACCAGAAAATTTGTTACCGTCGAAAAAAGTAATAAAAATATAAAAATGCAACTTTACACGTGTTCGGATTTATCTATCATAATTTCCATAAGTGGAAGAGGTTGGGGAAACTAACATTAATGAAGACAGGAATTCGCGAAATACAATGTATTGGTGAATTTGTTACAAACGTCTCGTTAAATAAAAAAACACGAAAAAAGCTAATCTATTTGTCATAAAATATAACACGAACTTACTTGATACGAATTGCATAACAGAATTCCAATTATGAGACCTATCGAAAATTTTTCTCTGTTACAAAGTAAAAATTTAACACCGAAACCCAATAATTAATAAAGAAACTTAAGGAACCATTTCCTACTATTTGGGAACGTGTACCAAGATGGAGGCAAAATTCCAGATAAAAGAGAACTCGTAGGCGGTATACAAAAAAAAAAAAGTAATGTGCCGTTTGCCTCAATTAAATAGATAGATGAAAAATTAGACAGACTAGAAAAAACCGCTGTACTTCAAAATTTGAGTATAGTGAATGGACGACACCGACGGTATAGGTGAAAAAAAGTCTAAAGAAATTAGTGTTTGTGCTGATTTTTATAGGTGTTTGAACGCGGCACTCAAATATTATAATTATCCCCTGCCAACAGTAGAAGAATTACTTGCGAAGCTAAACGGAGGCACAATATTTTCGAAAATAGACCACAGCGATTCATATCTGCAAATACAGGTAGAAAAAGAAACGTCAAAACTTTTGTGTATAAACAAACATCGGGGTCTATATAAATTTAAAAGACTACCTTTGGGATCGAGGCCGCGCCCGCCATTTCCCAGCAAGTAATGGATTCAATGTTGGGTTGTCTAGATTTTGCTGTAGCATACCTGGACGACATCCTCATGAGAAGTACAAGTATAGCAGAACACGTGGAACATGCAAATGCAGTAGTTTCAAGAATACAGGAATTTTGATTTAAACTCAAGGAAAGCATTTGTGAGCTTTTTTTTATGGAGAAAGTAAAATATCTGGGGCAGATCATCAAGAAGGATGTTAGAAGGCCCGATTCAGAGCGAGCAGCGGCTACAAAAATACATGCCGGCTTTGAATGATATTACCACATTACAGATGTTTTTGGATTAGCAAAGTATTACCAAATATACATCCCTAAATTGTATGTTCTACGGGCACTATTAAATGATTTATTGAAGAAAGGAAAACCCTGGAAATGGACTAATGAATACCAGAAAGCATTTGAAAAGACAAAGAAAGTGTTCACATTGGAATTATTTTTAACCCACTTCAACACGAATTTAGAGATCATAGTAGCTTGCGACGCGAGTGCGTATGGAGTAGGGGCATGCATCTTACACAAAATGCCAAATGGTTAAGTAAAAGCAATTGCTCATGATTCCAGAGCTGAAAAGAGGAAGAAGCGCTAGGATAATATTTGCGGTAGCGACATTTCACCGTTTGGTCCACGGTTGACATTTTAAGCTACAAACTGATTCATAAGCCTCTAATTTCGATTTTTGGGTCAAAGCATACAGCGAACCGATTACAGTGATGGGTTATAATATTGCTAAATTGTAACTTCAGCATGGAGTACCTACCATCGCATAAATGTCGCTACGCTGATGGGTTGTCCAGGTTAATTCCTAAAATGAGCGTGCCATTAGAAGACACAGTAACTGCTTCACTGAAGTCAGAAGAAGAGCTGAAATTTACAGTGTAATGCAGTTCGGGAATTTCCGTTAACGCTAGAAAAAAATAAAAGAAGTTGCCACCAATGGCAAGTATATCTTGAAAATAAAAGAAAAAATAGCCGAGAGGGACCTGTACACAACAACTGCTTTTTTCGCTTTGCGATACAGTATTTTTATACAGATAACGTGTGCTGATTCCATACACACTGAAAAAGCAAATACTACAGAATTTTCATACTGGTCATCTGGGTAGCACTAGGATAAAGAGCTTAATCTGAAGTTTTGTATATTGGCCGAATATGAACAGGGACATTAAGAATGCAGTGGCAAAATAAAAAGGCAGTTCCTTAGCTGCAAAGGCACCCCCGATAAAACTTAAACGCTGGCCAAAAACAGACCTATGGTTTAGATTATATCTAGATTATGCAGGTCCACTGAATGGATACCAAATTTGTGGACACCCTAAAAAGAGCTTTAAAGAAAGCTGGGGAGATACCTGCAGATGTACCCTACAGAAGTTTCTACAGGTATACAGAATTAACTCAAATAACGGAGCACAAACCTCACAATCGCCAGCTGAGTTGATGTTCGCACGTCGGGTAAAATCTGTCTTCGACAAATTATTACCAAAAAAGACAAACCAGGCAGATAAAAATGTATTCAAGCAAAAAAAGATACAATCCTGGAGAAAATTGTACTTTAATGTTTACAAATAAAATAATTTGTTCTCGAAAAATTCACGTGTAGACTGCACATTAACCAGATCAGACGACGCTCTTCAGACGTGGATGACAGCGTTCCCGCGGTAAAGACGCCTATGGAGGTGACTTCCGATACGTTTGATCTACCTACGCCAGCAACAATTTTACCAGAGGTACGCCGATCAAGAAGAAAAAGAAAGGCAACTAATCATTTAAAAGTGGATCCAAAACTTAGAAGATACGCTACCATGTTGCTAAAAAATGAAGGTTTTTTTTGTTTGTTTGTTTGTTTTTTTTTTTTTTTTTTGTGTGTGTGTGTGTGTGTGTGTGTGTGTGTGTGTGTGTATGTTTTACTTTTCTTCATATTTCCTGTAAAATATTTTAAAAGAAATAAAGAAAACTGTTTAACTCCTCGGAGTAAAGTTTTAGAAGAGGTGTTATGGTGAAACACACCTATTCTATAATGAATAGACTCTCCCAACTAATTTAAGTAGGAGTAGTATAAAGAACGAGGGTCAGTCAATTCTGGACGATAGTCATCGACATTTAGTCGAATACGAAAGTTGTCAGCGACGTGGCAAGATTACACTGCTTAATACATATTATATCAAGTTCGTAACGTATTGTACGTCGAACCTATTAGGACCGACTTTAGCACAAAACTAGCCTCCACTTTGAAAATAAATCTACAACATTTTAAAATGCTTTCTCATATTAAATCAATATTGTGTTTCATTGGAGAACATCTAATAAAACGGGTAAGGAATATGCGCACTATCTTTATAGCATTCGATTTAATATACAATTAAAATCTGCCATATTTTTAAAGTCATTGTGAGTGACGATCCCAAATGAAAGAAGTTGTGAAGCAAATAAAATTAAGCACAAGAAAATATACTAAATGACGATCTTACATCAATAAATAAGGTATTCAAATGGTTATGATATTAACTAATTCCTAAAACAAAACATTTAAAACAAATAGGGAATGGTGAAGAGAGCCTGGAACTTTTTCGGTGAAATCATGTAATATTCCAACAGATAAAATACATATTCTCTGATAACCAAGGAAAATTAGCTTGCACCGTCAGTGTTTATTCATCAAATAATATACTGTATCATGGGATTGATACACTTACGCTCATTAAAAATGTATTAATGAATAATAATTACGTATATCAGAAAGAATTCAAATAAAGCTTGAAACGTTATTGGATAGAATTCTGATGATAGCATAAAGAAAAAGAATGAGTGAAAGAAAATCAATAATTTTACTATGGCAATTAAAACATAACTAACATTTATACATAATATAAAATACTCTAGAATTTTTTATTAAAAGGGAAAAAAATAAAATACCCCTTATTTTTATGCTTGATTTTATAATTTTTAACCCTCTGTTACACTTAATGTATAATCGTTTCACCTGAATCAAGACAATACTGCCACTGGTGCACAGGGGACTACATAAGAAGGGAAGGAAGAGTTACATAGAAGGAGAACGACGAGAAAGAGGAACTGAAGAGGAACCTGTTACAGGGGGTTTCAGAAAATTAGCAAGGGAAGGACTGGAATACTTGTTTAAAGTGAGTTGCGTGAGAGTAGAGTGAAAAATGGAGAATAATTCATTTAATCAAACATTTGCCATATTTAGTTTTTCATATCCGATATAAGTATGTTATAGGTTAGTTAACGTTCATACTAAAGCATCATTTGCTTAGTGGTCTCTTAAAATTTATCACAAAATATGTTGTCCCTGCTTTCATCAGTTATGTATGGAATTACTAAATGAAATGATCATTTTTAAATGAGTTGACTCACAAGTTACGGCAAACTCTTTTATTTCTTTTGGCTGTTCATTTTATCTTATATCGCCCTTTACTTGCCGATAATTATTTTCCTTACTACAGAACAACAGATATCGTATTGACTAACAGATTAATGCATCATTTAGTACAAATAATACAAATTAAAATAACAATCCACGATTATCGTATTGATATGCTATTTCATATTAATTTCACTTCCCGTCTGTAATTTTCTTAATCCGATTTTACAGATAATGAATAATAGCATTCAGAAAAAATAGCACTCATCTAACAAAATAAAACTGATCAATTCTAATCTTATTTCAAACGATTAAACTTTTCGATGAATTTCTACATTCTCGAAATGTATGCCACTTATTGAAAAGGTTATCACATTATATATGCTATTGCAAGTATATATATCTCACTTTTATCTATTTACTACTTTTTTTAAAAGAAATAACATTCAATTGAGTTGAATACCAAAAAGTAAAACAAAAACACATCCAAATGTCCGTATATTATATGAAACTATTTTTATCACGATTTCTGGGAAATGCAAATAACAAATAAAAGTATGGTTCAGTAAGTTGCAGCTGTAACAAACACTTTTAATTTTTAAAGTTGAAAAGTAGATTTTTGTGTATTTTACAAAATTAGTGAGATGTTCTGTTTCTTTTTTAATACAGTGTGACTGTTTTGCTTATAGGGGTCATTAGGGATATTTAATATACGATAATGACTTAAAATGCCGAGAGAGAGAAAAAAAGAGAGAGATGTTCGCAGAATTTATCACACGATGTCGTTTATATTGTTTGTTAAAATCATACCCTTTAGGTGACACTTATCAAAACATATTTCTGTTCTTTTTTAATCAGTTAACTTGCATTGAATATTCTTAGCAGAATTACAAAAAATATAACACACATAAAATTGCACTTTTTACATTTATTCTTCAGCTCTTTCTATTTATTAGTATTACTTGAATTCTAAGACAAGTATTTTCTTGCCTTTTGCCGAATAACGTGAAAATTAGTCTAATATTCTAAGATTTTTTCTAAAAATTTGTGCAGTTTTGTATTATTTCTTCTCGTTTAGATTATGTCAATTGTTGTCTGATTTTCAGTCATTACATCTACTTTTCCAGACACTATTTCACTGTTCTCTTATCTGCGATCAAAATTGATCCTACTCTCGTTTTTATAAGCAACAGTTGATTAAGTCTTCTCACAAGTTAAATATAATTGAGTTTACTTTTATCTTTTTGTCTACCGGAATTAAGTAAGTATTCCACTGACAAGTCATTTTCTGTAGTTCAACGTCAAATCTGAAGATCACGCCTAGCTTTATTAGTTTGTCTACACAAATCCAAGAGGACCGATTCTTATCCGCGATTCTACTATTAGTGACTATGATTAAAATGTTCTGTCACTTTTCTTCTCTCTACATAGCAATTAAACTAATTTGTTGCATTTGCTTATTCTACGGTTACATGATACCTTTTGGTCATAGTGGTTTGGTTAGGGCATATTTTCTAGTCAGTTACGAATGTTTAGGGAATTTGATTCTTACGAGGTCGACAAAAAAGATTCAATATTAAATAATACTAAAGGTTATTGTCGTTATATTATTCAAGCATTTGCTTTATTTTGGTATAACATACACTTTCTGTTCTACGAAATCATGTCTGTCTTAGCCTATATATAATTGCTTTTCACCTTCTCATACAATCTCTACATTTTCTCACATGAAATAAGCATATATATATATATATATATATATATATATATATATATATAATTGTTTTATTTTACCGATTTTATTTTATGCCCTCTTCGCCCTCGCTACCTAAAGTTTTTTTTTCCTAATCTTTCGCTCCTGGAATACGACTTTTCTTAATTTGACACATTTAATTTTTATATCCCTTTCTCTTTCTGCTAATAAAAATCTTCATCAGAATGGATCCTCTTCTTTCCAACTTAAAGTTTAGAGGACCATCTACGGCCGTTACCTCTAGGACGTAACTTAATATATATTGTCATTAGATTCATTTTGGAATTTGCATTTCTGAGATTTTTCTTTCACCGATCTAAGAAAAAAAACGGATTACCTCACAATGGAACAACTCTCTGGATATTTATAAATTAAAATTACCATAAAATTTTTTTTCTAATATTATCTTCTTTTGCATTGTGCCAACAATTTAATTTCCTGCGAAATTTTATCTGCTTCAGAAAGATATCCACGCATTCGTAACTTTCTTTAATATTCAGCGTTATAATGAGTCCCTGCTTAGTTAAATTCTCGTCTGTTGTTCAATTTTTATCGGGGTATTTTAGATCTATATTTTCAATTACATTTTTGTAAAATATAATTATTAATAAGAGAAAATACTTTTTTATCCGCAGATAGTTTCTATATTATTGTAATCAGTTGTATTTCTATTCGCTTCATTATAAAGATCATATTTTAAACACCAAGCAGTCTGTGAAAATTCTTGAACGCTTACTGCAATCTATCCATGTCAAAATTATGTTCTTATATATTTATTTATTTATTTTTGCTTTCCTTTAATTTGTTCCGTTAATAGCAAGTCATACTTACTTGTAGTTCCTCTTTGCTCTCTGTTCTCTTCGTCGCAGAGTGCTTTGTGCGGAGGGTATTACTGATAGAGACTCAGAATAAAGATCTAGGAGAGCTGAGTTCTTATTGCAAACGACTTCATACAATAACGTACATACAAGCACCATTGTGAAAGGTAAGAATCAATTCCAACACCAAATTATAGGATTTGTTAAATATGGAAAAATCATTGTTATTTTAAAAACAAAAGTGTTCATGCAATATTCGCTCGCAAAAAGAATTATACTTTCAATACAAAACCTGACTGGTAAGCCAAAAACATTAAATAGATAAATCTTTAGTGAGTCTCTTTAGTTTCAATCCTATGTGTACTGTTTCAACTGTGCAGATAATAATTTCTTCATAATGAATGGCGATTTTATCGAACTACTGTTACTATCATCCCGTTATGAACAGATTGGGTTCATATATCTTTGGTTGAAAATCTGTCTACACAAAAGTAATTACATTCTACTGCGGTAAAATGTTTTGCACTGTCAGTCATGCCATTTCAAGACATGATCGCCTAAGCGTGTAACACACATGGAACTTAAATGACTGAGTCACTAATACTAGAGACAATGTCTTTCTTGGAGTTGTTCTTGAGTAGTACAGTTCTTATTAAAGTATTTTTCAGGGTCTTTTTATTTAACTGTTCTGCTAGTCTAACATATGGGAAATACTTAAACCCAATGTCTGGAAGTCATTGTGACTGATGATTCCATCAAATATTTCCCTTTGAGTTATCTAGATATCTCTAAGCTTAAAATCTTTATTCGATCATTTGTAATTCCTCCTCGATGTTGGTGAACCATTTATTAAAGTATCTGTTTCTCTGCAGTAGTTTAACCATTTCTTATTATATATATATATATATCGCCTGAATTATATATTTTGTTCTATTTTAATTTATTTTGGTTTTCCATATGTGCCTCTAATTTGATAGGTTATTATTCTTTCCCAGTCAGTTTTCCGTCTCCTTCTTTTCGTTTTATTCCTGTTCGTGGAAATAAAATTTCAGGAATAATTCTTTTAACTGTTTTTAAAATGTTTGAATTCGGTGGAGCCATTTTCGATATAATGAAACAACATGATACATTCCGATTTAGTTTTCATTTGTTTTCATCTGATAGTTTTATATATTAATATATGACCCTTTTTGCATGGGTTTAGATTTCAGTAAATGCGAGGGGGAAATAGCAAAATGATATCCCCTAATCCACAATATACCCATTCTTCCATCTTTTATTTGATGAATATATATATATATATATATATATATATATATATATATATATATATATATATATATATCCTCTTATTTGCGCACAGACTACTTTACCCATCTTTGTTATTATAACACCAATTCGGCCGTTGTGATTACCGGCCTGCATCAGATATTTATTGATCCGTGTTAAGTTTCATGAATGTCGTACTGACACCTTTATTTGATTTATTGTTATTTTTCCGCGCTCAATGTCAAATTAGATAAAGAATTCACTTTCAAACACCCTATAGGTTACCTAGATCTTTAATCATTTGATGAAGGTCGGAAGAGAAAACGACAGAAAAGATGTGATACCAAAGAAATTGGGACAATAGTATGTCTGTAAATAATGTAAATAATGATCAATTTCTACCAACACTTCGGACAATAGTTCCTATTTAGACTATGCTCTCTCAGGCAAATTAATTAAAACAAAACGAATAATGCCTTCCTTTGATTTTCATACTTTTTCTTGTGACGTATACGACGTCTCTTCGCGGTGTTTTTCTCTTTCAACTGTATTTTTCTTGAAGGTTTTGTCTCAAGGATCCAGTTTGTTTCTTCGCCTTGATGACGCGACTGGCAGTTGAAAGGCTAACAGAAACTATCCTCAATCAGATAGTACGGCTTACAAGTGGGTTCATGATGTGTTACAATTTTCATATGATTCCTAGGAGTAACATCATTCGCAGACAAATAATCGACAGTCAAGGCAATAGTGTCTGGGCGTGATAAAATCTGATGCAATCATGGATAACCCAACATTTTTCAAGGCCAAAAAATTCCCTCATACACTTCGTTAATAGGACATATTCCTGGGTATAACTGCAAACGAGCTTTTCTGAGGACAAAAATAAATCGCATATTCCTATCTCTTCATGGAGATACAAGAGACTGTATCCTTAAATATTGTAAACTTTAATAGTTGTTTCAATTACTCTACACAAGGATGTATTCCATTCTACATATCTTTCAGCATCTTTCCATAATTTCAAAACATAAATCGTTTTAGTAATCGCTTTGCTTTAATAACGAGTGACTTCTTATTTTGTCAACGGTTACACTCTGAACGGAGGACACGAAGTAAATAATAGTCATTAAAATTGCCAGCTTTCATGCTGATAACTTACGTGATCACCAACGAAATAATTATTACACTCAAGTTTTCATTTAAACTCTATGTCCTCTGGATGTACTGCTTGTTAACCTTTTCATGAGTGGTGTATTGTTGCTATTTCAGATTTAGATTTTATCTGGTATACATAGTTAATGAGTATATTTATTTGGAGAGTGACGTTACCTTCTGTGTATGCGTGCGGTACACGTTTAAATGATTCATATATTTTGCTAGATGGGAATAAAATTTAAATGACGGTAACATTTTAAAAACAACTCGTTCTTCGTATGAACTTCATGCAAGCCAGTAACAGTAGACGGAATTTTTTAGTTTGAAATGATAGTTTAAATGATAAACCCTTGCTAAAAAGGAGAATTCCATGAAAAGGTAAGACTATAATAATTGTGGAAACCTTTTCTTTTCACCATTCTGTGCGCAAAATTCTGGTATTGCTATGTTCAAATCTATATATGTGCATTTATCCCAACACTCTCGCTCTCCCCCTCTTTCAATCTGCCTCTCTCTTACTATTACTATTGTTACTGTTGTTCACAGTATTGATGTTTTTGTTCATACTCATTTCTATACAGTTTTATTATACTATATTCTACTTATTTCCCTAGTTTGAATTCGTTTTTTAAACTAATCCGTTTAATACCATGATAATATGATATTTCGATTTATCAATCATGCTTTACATTTTGTTTTTCGGATTTCTCTATAATTCCCTTTTATTTGATGATATCAGCATCTGATTCTTGTATAGTAGCTTTATATAGAGAATCATCATGAAAGCATTATTCTGTTTACTTTCTATAAATGTTTGCCAAATCATCATGTGCCTCTTATTTAAATCTCATCTTGTGTATATAATAATATTATCAATTATAATAATTCTATGTTAACAACAACAACAACAACAATAATAATAATAATATTAATAATGATAATATTAAAATTTCATCAGAAAAAAAAGTTACGTTTTTCAGGAGCCTTCGTAAATTATCTGTATCTTCTTTAAGTGATCCTAATAGATACATCAACTACTTTTCTTATTATTCATATTTCCCTTGGTTATCGATATTTCGGAATATTTGTTAAACTATGATAATCTTTCTTCAAAACAAAAAATAAAACACGACAACAGAAAAAATACGATGAAAAACACGAAAAACAGTTTGATACAAGTAGAAAGAATTCGTATTTACTTTTTATTTATTCATTCATTTTATTTATTTATTTTTCGATAACCTTATGTTCATTAAAGATGAAAGAATAACAGAATATACAGTGGGTGAACAAATTACTATTTTTAAATTGCATGGCAGTAATAAACTCAAACGTATGTCAACTTTTTCTTTTCCATTATATTAGGATTTTTTAAAATTGTATCTTAACAATTATTTTTGTTATATGGACTAATGATGGTAGCAATAATTTTTTTCTTTTAACAAAATACTTTCGAAATGTAGTGTTGTTTCGTCCCGTTAAACGCCTGTTTCTATAAATGTTGTTTTTTTTAACCAGTGTCTTTCTTTTTGATTTTTTTCTATATGAAATTCTGTTTTACTATTTTAACATAAACATGAATCTTTCTTCATATATTGTTTACTTTGTCTGTTTCTTCTTTAAATGATCATAACAGATTCATCAACTAGTTTTCTTATTATTCATATTTCCCTTAGCTGCCGATACTTCGAAATATGTTTTGTTTAAACTATGATAATCTTTCTTAAAATAAATAATAAATAATAAATAATAAATAATATTTCTTAAAAACAAAAATAAAACATGATAAACTTAAAAACAAAAAACTGTTAATCTTTCTTAAAATAAAAAAATAAAAAATAACAGAAGAAATACGATGAAAAACACAAAAAACAGTTTGATACAATTTCTATGATATTCTTTTTTTAGAAAGAATACGTATTTATTCATTTTTATTTATTCATTCATTTTATTTATTTATTTTTCGATAACCTTATTTTCGACAACTTTAATGAAATAATAATAGAATATACAGTGGGCGAAAAAATAATTATTTTTAAATTCCACGGCAGTAATAAACTCAAACGTATGTCAACTCTTTCTTTTCCAGCATATTTTAAATTATATTTTAACCAGCATCTTTCTCTTTGAATTCCAATAGCGTCTCTGACAGCTGTCGCTTGACAATCCAATTAAGAGAAGGAAAACTCAGAACAACAACCCACAACTCAAGGTGTTAATCGTGCCGAGGAGTGAATGTCTAATCCGTTATGAAGTCAAAAACGATCCTCTACAGGCTTCGGGACTCTGTTTGTAAAAGACTGTTACCCAACGTGCGGGCAATTTTGTGTGGACCTTGGACCCGTGCGTCACACGTGGAAAAACATTAGAAATACAAATAGAAATAAAAAAGTCCAGTATGGCTCTTCCAGTGGATAAACAGGGAGCCCGTCCATCATGAGGGAACCTACCTGAGGTCAAAAAATCTGCCATAGAAACAAACTCTTACACAAAGAATGAATCCTCAGGTCCCCACAAACAGGATAATCGTAATGATGGCCCTGAAAATTATCCATAACCGTATATTTAAAGAAAGGAAAAATAAAATGGTCTCGTGAGGAGTACAAAATCGTTATGTCTGCATTTCATGAAGCTTTACTCAAATTTCCAAAAAATATCACTCGACAAACGTATGACATTTGGCGAGAAAATGTTGGACAAACAAATAGAAAATACATTGACGAAAATAAATTAGCCAATGTACGAAGATACATCATGCAAATTATGCAAAATAACCGACTGATAAAAAGAATTGCAAGTGGAATAGACGAATCAACGAAATATGAAAAGGAACCGGAATCAGAAATAAAAAATAGTAACATCAAACAAACCACAGGTCATAATGTAGAAACCATGATACACTCAAACCACTGTGAAGATAATGCTTAAGTTTAGAAGTGTTGGAAAGGTGTTATCTGTGTCAGATACAAGACGACAATAAAACGAGTTCAGAACACATTGAACAGAATTATTTTACGGAAAACAAGAACAGTATACAAGAAGCCTAGGAAGAAATCAAGAACAATATAAGTCAAATACAAAATATTGCAATGGAGGAACGAGAAGAGCTCAACAATTACAACCAACAAAGCATAATCTCGAAACTATTAAGCTCTACAATGCAAAACTCAAATTAATTTTGTTGTAGAAGACACTAATATAAATCTCAAAGTAGCAATATATGCATCAGCACTAGCAGCAACAAAAACTGAACATCAAATTAAAAACAAAACAGTCTCGCAGACATGAATATCCACCTTGGAAAAGAAAAATAGAAAAATCGAACAACTTAGAAGTGAACTATCAGTACTCGATGAACTGAGAAGAGGAATAAATGTAAAAAAAAGAAAAGCAGAAGAGTCAAAAGAAAGTACAACAGTAGAAATGAAAATGAAGTCCCATCAACTAAGTAAAAAAAAATAAAGCAATCAATAAAACTGAAGGCTCATAAATAAGACTATATGAGAAAAGTTCAAGGTTTTTCAAAACGATGCAAAGAAATTTTATAGGGAAATAGGCAAAAAAATAATAGAATTGACAGTACCCCCAAAATGGAAGAAGTTATACAGTTCTCGGAAAAAATATTTCCTTGCCCTAAAGAACATAATAAATAAGTAGATTGGGTGGTGCAAGAGATAGAACGAATGAAATATAAACGAGAACAGACATGGGCTGCAATCACAGAAGAGGATGTTAAATATGCACCGAATAAAGCACACAATTAGACATATCCAGGTAGAGATAAAATTCCTTATTTTTGGCTATATTATTTAAATACAGAGCAAAGATACTAGCCGGAGAACTTCAAGAAACGGTTAACGATCCCACTTAAATTCCTGCATGGATGACCAATGGAATTACATTTCTTCTAACCAAGAATAGTGACACAAACAACCCGAAAAACTACACACCAATTACATGCCTTCCGACAACATACAAACTATTATCATCTATTATAACAAAACAAATATATTTCTTCTTGGAAAGAAATGACATATTACCGCTTGAACAAAGAGGATGTAAACGTGGTTGTTACGGATGTAAAGGCCACTTGATTATTAACACAACGATCCTGGAAAACTGCTACAATGCAAAGAAAAATCTTAGTAGTGCCTGGGTAGATTATCGTAAGGCATTGGATAGTGAACCGCATTCCTTGATTTTGAAGACTTTAAATGACGGGTGATATATGAGATGTCACCCATCATCATCAATTTCATCAAACAATGCGTGTCAATATGGAAAACAACCCTTTGCCTCAATCATATAGATGAAACCTATAAGCCTGGTGAAATAAACATCAAAATAGGTATATTTCAAGGTGAATCTTGGTCTCCCTCACTATTCTGCATATCACTAATAGCACTAACCTGCCAACTTAACAAGACAGAATATGGTTATAAAATAGCCCCAAAGAAAATAAGACATCTATTTTACATGGATGACTTAAAGTTGTATGCTAAGAATGATAACGAGCTGGAAGGTCTCCTGGAAAATGTAAAATGCTTCAGCGAAGACATTGGAATGATATTCAGTTAGAATAATTGTGCTAAAGCTACAGTTTTACGTGGATCGCTACAAAAAACATCCTCAATTAGCTTAGCCCCTGCTGTAACAATAAAAGAATTGAAACCAGAAGAAGCTTATAAATACGTAGGTGTAAATGGGAGTGAAATTATTCACCATAAAAAATGAAAGAAATAGTGCATAACGAGAACTATAGAAGGCTAAGTCTGATATTAATAATTGAATTGAATTCTCAGAACAGAATTATGTCGATTAATAGCGTTGCAATCCAAGTTGTCCAATATAGTTTGAACATCTTAAACTGGACTCTAGACGACATCAGGCGAATGGATTCTAAAACAAGAAAGCTTCTTTCTAAGCATAAGATGCATCATACAAAGGCTGGTGTAGACTTTCTATACATACCCCATAAAGAAGATGGAATATGTCTTTTTCAGCTAGAATTGTCATACAAGACAACAACTATTGGCTTACATTGAAAAAACAAAGGACTGGATGATACAATTAGTCAAGCAATATGAAGAAAGAAAGAAAAAATATTCAATAATAAAAGAAGGCAGAAAATACAAACAAGATTTTAATTTAGTAGACCCTGCATGAAAGCCAAAACAGAAGCCAAGAACCAACTATTGCGGCAAAAAATATGAAAATAAAAGCTTAATATAAAGCTCTTGAACAAATGAAACAACGCTGGCAAGACAAACCTCTGCATGGCCAATATCCAGAACGTGCCAATAAATCCAATGTTGATAAAATTAATACTGATCGATGGTTATATGCATCTAGATTAAAGTCTGAGACTGAATGTTTTATTCTTGCAGAGCAAGACTAAAATCTTTTCACTTGGAACTTTCATGCAAATATTATACATAATTATCTGGATCTAAAATGCAGATTCTGTCATAAACATCTAATCTCAGAATGTTCTGTACTTGCCTCAAATCAATATACAATTAGTAGGGCAATATTTACATTGGACAATGGGCAAACACTATGGAAAATCTGTAAACAAACACTGCTATGAACATCACCCAGCACCGGTTACGGAAATAGAAGATGTCACTTTTCTATGCGATTACACCATCTACGCAGACAAAAAATTTGTAGCAAATAGGCTGAACATTATTTTTAAAAACCAGAAAGAAAAAACTTGCCTATTAATTGATATGGCTTGTCCAGCGGATTGTAACATAGCAACCAAGGAATTCGAAAAACTGTCAAAATATAAAGACCTGGAAATTGAAATAGAAACATGTGGAAATTGAAAACAAGAATCGTGCCAGTGATAGTAGGTGCACTTAGAAGGAATAAAAAAAAAAGGAACAAAACAACACATTGAAAGAATCCCTGGAAACCCCAGCTTAAGAGATATACAAAAATGTTCTTGTTACGTACAGCACACACACTAAGGAGAACTTTCTCTATGTAACGTTAGGTATGATAGGGGAGATAGAAAAACTTGAAATGGAGCCATAACGACACACTATAGAAAAAATCGAAATATGATGAAAAATGACAACATAATAATAATATATCCACTTCGAAAAGGCAACATGAATATCTTTATATCAGGAAAAGTATCCAAACTAGGAATTGTCCATTCTGAAATATATATATATACTTGACGGAGAGATTGTGCATTGTGCTGCATCCGCAATGCCAAAATGATAAATTAACCATTTGCAGAATTTTTTCAGTTAAATATAAAACATATTCTGTGCTAATGGCTCTAACGTATATTCCATCTCTGCAAAATATCTGAAAGCGTTGAGAACCCCTATCTTTTACTGACATTTGCTTATATATATATATATATATATATATATACATACATACATACATATATATATATATATATATATATATATATATACATACATACATATATATATATATATATATATATATATATATGATCATTCTGTACCAGGCCTAAGTGTTACTCGAGGAAAATGTTACAGAGTAAGAGGTACATTTTATGTTCATATGTGGGAATGTAACGGCTGATCCTAGACTTGAACAGGTTAAGAATATATTGATCGGGAAAGCATCCTCTTGAGAGTCCGTTACACAAAATAGCCGTTAGTGAGATTAAGCTGATCGAGTAGAACTTACATATAAAAGAAGCTTGTTCACTGCAATTTAGCTTGGCGTGGTAAATCCTATACCTGGCGTTTAAAACCTGTGGACGAAGGTATATATCTCGTTTCCATAGAAATAGGGATGGGCCATCGAGAGGTTGGAGATGTTTCGTTTGTTCTAACGGAATTTCAGAATAGAAAATAATTTATCACCGAGAAGGACACGGAGGCATCATTGTAGACTATCGAAACTGGAAGGTGAGTCTTCTGCCCATATATGACAAGATAATTCTATTTTCAACCTGTCGACTCTTTTAAATGTAAAGGCTAGCAGAATAATCAAGTATTTACTTGAGCGCTACAGAGGACCGAACATTTTTATATATGAATTTTATGTACTGTTTTCACAATAGATGTGTGCTGATCTTAAGTCCATATACGTGAAAATTGTAACGTAAGGAACATCTTTTAATTGAAAACTGGCTGTTTAGTATTGATGGAAACATCACTAGTTTAATTTTCAGGGCAATATATATGACCACCCAAAATTTTCACCCACCGAGTTGTTAAAATAGGTCATAGTAGAGGTCCTCTGCTCACTTAAAATGTTGACGCTGTTCTATTGCAACTTTGTATCATCATCATATTTTTCCCCAAATCATCGGTGTGTACTTTTTGATCATCTATATAAAGTAAAAAGAGAGTTAGTCCAGGAAGTGAACGTTGTTGCAAGCGTGCGTTGATTGGTTGAAACACGGACGACTGATATTTTCCATTGATTCCATAGATAGTGAGCATGTACTGTAAACCTTTTTGCCATACCTAGCAAAAAACCTTAGAAACATCTAATGCTTTCGATCTTGTGATGTATTTGTTTTCTAGTACATTTTATTCTATTCCTCTCACACATACACACAGATACACGCACGAATGCTCGCATGCATAAATATATATCCACTTGTGTGTGTGTGTGTGTGTGTGTGTGTGTGTGTACATAGATAGTTAAAGAACAACTCTTCTTTCGAACAAGTAAATATAATCAGTTAACCAAATAACAAAAGGATCATGTACAAAAATGATAATGAGAAATTTCTATTAATTAAGTGAAGATCTACGAAAGCTTGACACAAACAGACGAAGATAGAAAGAGAATGAGAGACAACAAAAATGCGGGGAATGCCACTATAAGCTTTTGCGGAAAACATTTGATAAATTCTATATAGAAAGTTACTAATACAGTTACGTAGAAATATAGACAAATCATTTAAACAATAGATATTCTTATTCCATTAAAGTCATTTTCCTGATACAACAGTGTTCTTTTTAAATAAGTCTATCAATATTTAATATACGACAGAGGGATTATTCAAACTTTTATATCTGCACGTGCCGAGACGCAATGAGTCATTACAGGTCACCACGAAGCCCCATGTAAAACGATGTGTACTGGCCATTCAATCTCTTTCCGTCATTTCTATTTCCCGCAAATCCACTTCTTACCAATTTGCAAGTGATTAACAATAGAAACAGCGCCGTAAACGTCGCCCCACGAAGAAATGTCATTAATTATATTCGAATCGGATGTGAGCGTGCATTAGCGCGCCATCTAAATACCTAAATGCCAACAACACTGCTTAGACATCTATTTAAACGCTTGCAATTTCCTCGCCATGTCGGTCTACCCCTACTTGCCGCCGCAGCAGGTCTATTTTTCAATGCACGTGAATTTAGTCCTCATGGCTAGAACTTTGAAAGCAACTACTCAAGATGAGGATAATGTGCAAGTGATTCACCTGGATTCGGGACTCATTCTTTCACCAAACTACGTATCCCCACCTCATCATACGCACACAGATCTACTATTTCTCATCTTGCGTGGTTCCGAAGTTTTGTCCTTTTCAGTGACTTTCCTTTTGGGAATCGTTGGGGATATTGAATGCAAGATTTACACGAGAAAAGACAGAGGAAAAGAACAATTTCTGGCAGGTTCTTATGGATACATATGCACCTTTCGTATTGAATAAGTAAGATTAGAGAGAGCTAGTTGACCTTTCTACATTATAAGTGGTGTAAAATTAGAACCCAACACAACTACAATTTCTGAAATTAATAATTAATACTGTTTTGTTTTATGCTTTCTTCTGCTTCTCTGATTCTGGTACTCTGTCTTTGCATTAGGTTGTCTTTTTATCTGTGGTGTGGTGTGTCCTTCATTGTAAGTCTATGTTTGTTTGTTTTTGTAGCTGTATGATTGTAAGCCTGTCTCTTGTGTCTGTATAGATGTCTGTTTTTGTATCCGTTCTGTGCATATTTTTCTTTGTAGATGGGTATTTAGTGGTCTACGTGTCTACCTGTCATATTTTATTTTGTATGTCATTATTTCTTTCCGGCTGCTTTCTGTCGATCCATCTCTCACTTTTCTGTCAACAATGTACACGCGTTTTATGAAAGATGCAACAGAATTAGTATTATCTATCTATCTATCTATATATATATGTGTGTGTGTGTGTGTGTGTGTGTGTGTGCGCGCGCGCGTGTGTATCTATCTATCTATCTATATATATATATACATATATATATGTATTTATATATTATAAAATAAATTTCGATGTTCAAAACTGTTGAATTAGGATCGTGTCTTTGGGATTTACCTTCCTACATTTCTTTTTGGATTAAAGTTATTTAAATATATATATATATATATATATATATATATATATATATATATATATATATATTGTTTAATTATTTAGTTTCTGTGATAACAAGATTAGAACATTGCACATTGTATTAAAAATTGTTAAGTGCAATTATACTGTAGAACTTTTAAATAGATATATTTATGTCTGGCCAGAATATATGATGAGGATAATGTGCAAGTGACTTGCCTGAATATATAGCCATTGGGCATGTATAATGATATATGCGCTAAAAAGTCTGCCTTCTTCTACCGAACGCTCGTGGCCCAGAGGTAGAATCGCCTACTGACGCAAATTCGGTCGGGTTTCAATCCTGGGTTAAAAATCAATCGAAGTCTAAACGTACTGATGAGCTGTGATACAGCGAAACAGATCTGTCTGCGGATGACTATATATATATATATATATATAATAATTACACACTAAGCAAAGCAGTACTGCCACTGGTGCGCAGGGGACTACATATGTTGAGAGGGAAGGGTTACATTTGATGAAGATCTAAAAGTGCGCCGGTTCTAGGATGAAGACTGGGGAACACCCGCGTTCTTGTTATAGCATCTGGAGGCGTGCCCGTTCAATACGACCTTCATTATTTGGTTTCGAAAAGTGGTTGATGTCAAAGAAGATACAGAGCGGTGATAGAATACATAATAATAATAACAACAAACACAAATAAAAACATACAAAAGAAAATATAAATATACAAAGACTCAATGACGACAAAATACTAAAAATAATACAACAGCCATCAAGCGAAAAAATAAACAAAAAGCTCATAACACAAATACACACAAGAACACAAAAAACAAAATATGACTGTAAAAAGGAACATTATCAAAATTCACGGTGAGAAAGAGATCAAACAAAGAAAATAGGTCAAGCTAAATGATAAATGATGAATTAACTGGACTCCCACTCACTGGTAAATCAAACACTTGTAGAATAAATATACACAGAAAACCAACCAATCACAAATATGACTACTCTCACAAAATGTCAAATCACACAAAGCTTAATATAAATAAGTAAAAAAAACGGAACACATAAAAAATCTACGTCATGAATATTCTCAATTAGACAAATACTTTGCATTAAACACACATATATATATATATATATATATATATATATATTTGTATGTGTGTATGTGTGTGTGTGTGTATCAGTTGTGCATAAATGTAATCGTGTTTCTAACAGTTTCTTTATCGAGATAACTAAAATAATCATTATTCTCTTTTTCACTAAATATCTGTGTAAGTAAAGTTATTTTTATATTTTAAAATCAAATATGTTTTTTACTTATATCAGATAAAAATAGGTATTTACATGGTGCTATTGAAAAATGTGGTCTAAATTACGCAAAAATGGAAATAAAACTGACATCCCATTTTAACAGATATATTAGCCAAAATTACACAATATATCTTGAAATATTAAAAGTAAACTTATTCAATAAAATCACCATTTGCTTCAACACCAACATCCAGAAAACTTCTGAATTTCATGCATCTCTTCTGCACGTTTTTGTTTTTTTACGTTGGTAAATGTTGCCATAATCCTTCCAACTTTAGTGTTAAATGTAGTTTTCTTTTTTTAACTCTGTCTCAACTTCTTTCTACATATAATCATGCGAGTTATAGTCTGGGAGTTAGGAGGCGATATATAAGTTGTGCTGTGGTCTAAGAAATTGTCTAACAGCCATGACTTGGTTCACGTGCTTGTGTAGCATGGTGCATAGTCCTGTTGCCAGACATAGTTTCTTTCAGCAGCTATCCTCTTCATCCAGAGCAGCACTAACTTCTCAAGGCACTTGATGTAGACCTACATGTTCAGACTGATGCCATCACTAACAAATGCAAACTTTTAGAGTGGGTTTTCAGAACAGCCTTACGTTCATAATTACCATTGAAATCATACAGTTTTCGGAATCATCTCTACTTTCCTCAGATTGACATTCAAATACTCTGAAATGTCCATACTGGAGGTTCCGGCGTTAATTCTAAGCTGTACAGCATGCTGCTTCCAAATTCCTTGAGGAGTTAATGGAGTCGTAGAGGAGTTAATGGAGTCGTAGAGTTCTTTTTTTACAGGTTGTTCCCAATGGACGCTACTATGATGTGTAGTGAACAAAATTATAAACAATCAACGCGCATGCACACAATTAAATAAATATATATTATGGAGACATTTTATACATTGCACCCTGTATAGTGTCAACTGATCATATGAAACACCTAACATTATTTTATATGAAGCGTAGAGAATATTTTCTCACCTATTGCTTTTACAGACAAAACAACGTGTACATAAAGGTTGTGAATTAACAAGATGAATACTTAATATTTTTCTTCTAGAAATGAAAGTTTCGCGTACTTGAATTGATAAAACTATTGTAATGTCCTATAATAGAATTTTCATCCAGTTTCTCTAATATACTATACCAATATTAACAGAGTTACACATTTGTACAAAATTGTTCTTTTCAGATGTTGATGATCGTTCTTTCCTACTAAAGTATTATGTTTACCGAATCACTTTTTGTATCTAACAAGAAATGAAATGTAGATGAAAGGACGGGTATAGTGTATGTTTGTCAAACTTTGTAGAAACTTTTATCCTGATTTTTTAAAACTTTCTCTATATTAGCAAAAGTTTCACAACTTCCGTATGACCAGCAACAAGTTTTCAAACATTTTTACTCGTTACTGAATGGGGCTATCATTCAGAACAGCGTGTATATCATTTCCAGTAAATTCATAGAGATCCACGTAGGCATAATTGTCATTCTGGTCACCTTCACGTTTCTTGAATTCTGCAGCCGATTCAAGAATCATGCGTCCTTCAGGTGAATCATCAATCATCTATGCTTTTGCTGTTCTCTTGTTCAACTTGCAAAGGGACATATGGAACTTGTCCGCTTGTACTTCTCTTTACTATCTTGCTTTTCTTAACATTAGATAAATAAATAGTGAATATAGTGGTCTGACAAGTAGCTTTATTCAGATTTTCTTTGAGAACACTGAATATATAGCATATGTCAGTTTGGAAAAGAATTTTAACTCTATCCTTCATCGTCGGCGAGTCGGTGTTACGAAAAATATATTTAGTTATATCATTATTAATATATTTTGCGATAATAAATGTTTGACAGCAACACAAAAACATCAAAACTTTACACTATCTTTATAGGTAGTCGTAGTCAACACTAATATCTTCACGTATAGCACATGCAGAAAGTAGGTGATGCGTTTTTAATAGGACACGTTTTGCATTAATACAAACATTTTGCGATAAATCTACATTTGGGAATATGTTTGGATGATTTTAAAAGCTATAAATTGATTTTCACAAAATAATATAATGCATTATTATTACATTTTTTTATTTTCTACTTTCTATTTAGTAAACTTAATAAAAGTTTTTAAAAGACCGCCCTTTCTCTTAGTATACCACAATGCTCGTTGAATAATTTCGTAGTTTTCTCTTTTTTTTTGCTTTTTACATGTTTATTTGATGTTCTGTTCCACTTCTCTCCAATTACATCATGTTGCTTTCTTTTTTGCTACAGTTAATTTTATCGTTTTTTATCCTTAAATGAATGCTTTTCATTCGTTAATTATATTGCTCAAATATTCTACTTATTATATTTCTCACAGGGTTTAATATTTATTCTTACTGAAGATTAACGTTATTCCTAGATATTTTTTCGAGTTTAATTTGAAGACATATTTCAATATACAACATTTAGTTAAATATAATCATGATCGAAATATAATATTGTTCGCTGAAATTTTTGTCGTTTCAAAATGTAAGCATCAAGTTATGTTATCTATCTATATCTTATTTCTTCAGCAATTTTGGTTATTATATTTGAATATTGGAAAGTTAAAGATATGTTTTAATTGTTAGTCACGAGTAAATATGGAAGTATTTAATTAAAAGTTTACTAATTTAAACGACAAATCTTAATAAACTGCATTATTTATACATAATGATAAATACCAGATTTGTTAACATATACAAAGAAAAGGCTTTAAAATTTGAAATTTTTTAACAAAATTGTTTACGACTACGTTTTTTGAACGAAGAATCTCGAACGATTTCCCGGTTTTCATTCAGGCCATCATATGTGTATTAGGCTGTAGCATCGGGACGCCATTTTTACATCGGCGGAAGAACCAAACTTGTCTTGCCAGTGCATCTCTAAAGCTACCCATCTCTTCTATAGTCTGGGTTTGGCTTTAATGACGGAATTTTTGTTGTTCGCAAATAATTGAATATAACACAAAATTTAGAGATCATCTTTAAGGTGTATTCTTGTTAATGCAATGAGATTTCTCCATTGATTGACAAAGATGATATCTGCTGGATGTATCTTTCATACATGCAATAGTTTCTACCAACAGCAGATACTTTTTAGACCATAGTTTTAATGATCCCGGTTAAGAGTTATTTGAGAATTTTGCTAAACAGAGAGAATCATTAAAAACACACATTCAAAATAACACAAAGGCGATGTTGGTTTATCTCAAGTTCCAACTCCATATAAAAACGTGGTTAGTATGATGGATTTTTACTTGAAAGTTATTTAGTTTTTACCTTAGCCTATCAACTTATTTTCCTGGCATTGACATGAATGATGTTGCGTTGGAAGGTTAAATCCAATACTTTCAGCATTAATGATCTGATGAAAAGCGTTTGGGAATACTTCTATTTACGTAGAGTTTTGTTGTATAAAACAATTTTTGAAGGACGATTATTTTTGGCCTTTCTGATGCTAAATTATTGACTTTGCGAGGGGGTAGCCGCGTCATTTGCTAAACTAATGCTAATAAAAATTTGCTTGACGCCAATTGTGAGATGGAAATATATGGAGGAGTCGCTGTTCTATCATGTTGCACCGAGTGAATAGACAGTTATATTCATGTTTTCTAAGATTACAAACAAATATCTAGCTCATCAAATGTTTTCACATTTCAAGAAGTTTGACATACAATACATTTATTTGTCAACAAATATTAAATATATATTAAGTTGAACTATTCTCAACGTTGCTAAAATGTTATTATGAACTCAACGTCCATGTTTAGAATATTGCTGACAAATATGATTCAGTGCTCCTGCTATATAATTAGAATTCCCAGATAAAATACAAGGAATTAACAATGTTATTCGAATTGAACTGACTTCTCGGATTCAGTGAAATTCCATCATCATTACATTCTTCTATAAATACTTTCATGTTATCGTTTAGAAGAGATCTATCCTTTCTTTTCTCGCTTATTCTCATTTGTGGAACTCTCTTACAGCTCTATGCCCTCTAATACCTTTAAATTCAAAATTTAAATGCAATGTCAACCATTATCTAATGTCCCCCTTCTATAGATATCGCAACCTAGTAGTTTTTTTTCTAATTTGTTCAAACCGTGTAACCCATTTTGTATAACGACTTTACTGCATTTCTTGGAATTAATTCGATTAAAAAAACAGATTTTCCCCTTTTGAGGCAATTATTCTCATCTATTTGAATGTTGGTAATTTGTATGAAGTATTCTGTACTGGAAAAAACTTATTCTCTATACTGCTCATTCTCCTTATTAACCTTCTCGGTGCAACCTTTCTACACGCTGCAGAGGAATATGGTTCTTTTCATCTGCAGTGTTAATCTATATTCATCATCTTAATCTTTCTCTCTATTCCTCTTCTGTCATCCATTTTACTTAAGCTTGTTTGCTATCGTACTTCCTTTTCATGTTCTGTCTTTCTTGCTTTCAAATATTTTAAATACTCCAAGCAATTTTTTCTTCTGCATGTAATGGAAGCTCAACTATATTTTCCAGATTCACTGTGTGCCACTGTCCTTGTTGATCATATTCTCAGAAATACATTTCTTATACGCGAAATATCGTTTTCATCTCTTAAAGAATTGTTTAAAACTTACTGACATATACAAAGATTGATAATTTAAAAAGCACATTTTTTTTTGCTTCAGATGAAAGTTTCTTGTGTGTTTTACTATGAAAATATGCCTTCGGATTTCTGTGCAAATTTTGATTTTTCTGTTAGGAAATTTCACAAATAGTTAATGTTTTTTGCATTTGATTGATTGTGTTGTCTTCAAATCGTAAATGGCATCCTTGGGGATGACTATTTTGTACATAATGGATACAAATCCTATATCATCCAATAGTTAACTAAAACACACCAAGTAAAATTAGAAACACGTAAAATCTGACTCATTTTGGAAAAACCAGACCAAGGCAAATTTCAAAAGTCAGTGGAAAATTAAAATTCTGGATCCTTTTTGCATATGAAAAAAAATTGATTATTTAATGCGGGATATCCTGTCCACAAAATACAAAACAAATTTCAAGAAAAGACAACGCAATAAGAAATGTTTGCATAAAATTAGAAAATATTACGTTTATTGTTGTTGTTATCATTATTTGTCATGTCGTTAGCGATAGATTGGGGAAAAAGTTGATGGTAACTTCTGTATAATTGCTGAACCCACACTAGTGTTGCCTAAACTAGAAGAACACTTTCTCAAATTCTCAGATACTCTAAACTTGTCCAGTTGTCATTTGGTACCTTTCCAATCATACCCCGTGTGCTACTATCAAAGTTTTCAATGCTGATCATTGTGATAACTTCTATTTTCGCCTTGAAAATGAAAAATAATTTAATTTTTAGGAATATCATTCGATCAGCTAGAATATTTTAATTTCTGTATGTAGAATGTGCAAAACATTTTCTACTGGTGGAGATTTGCAATGTTTACAGGTAATGTAGGTTTTGTTTTCTTAATCTCTTAGATTGACGATAATAATTAAATATTCTTACGAGGAAAAAATTGTTGTAATAATTTATATATATATATATATATATATATATATGTGTGTGTGTGTGTGTGTGTGTGTGTGTGTGTGTGTGTGTGTGTAATGTTAAATTCTAATAGTGTTTAGTGCCCAAATTGTTGCTTTTCAGGAGTTTACTGGTGAAAGCATTTTAAGCAGCAGATGTTTTGTCATATCGTGCTCGTTATCAAAATTAAGGCTAAAGCGTTCCCAGAAGGTATATGGAGAAAATTATCAGCTATGCAGTGTTATTTTAATCATGTTTTCTCAGAACACTGGTGTAATGGCTTCAATTTTCATGTTCATTTGCTTTTATTCTCTGCTAGTTTTCAATTATTTATTTTACGAAATTTGTTGTAATTTCATATTTTAGTGTACGTCATTTTTTTAATTCTGCTTAATGAATCTTTTAGCATTTGTTTACGTTAATTTATTTTTTACTTGTTCAGAATGTATTGGGCAAATAATGAGAAAAAAGGGCTTAGAAAAGATGGTACTCAAAGGCCAAATTGAAGACAATATGATCAGAAGAAAAAGCATTGCGCGCTTGAGTAAATTGGTGAGCAGCAAGGAAAAGAAAACAAAAAACAAAATTTATTAACAACTAAAAAATGAAAGATTTTGTGAGCCATAAACGCACATGTCCTAAAGTGACACGTCATAGAAGAAAAATTCTTCTTCTTCTTCTTCTTCTTCTTCTTCTTCTATGTGTCCTGTCTCTTTAGGACGTAGGCGATCATGGCTCTCCACGTCTCCCTATCCCTTCTGGCTCTTAGTATGTTTGTTCCTGTTATTCCTGTCAACCCCCGTTCCGTCAACCACGTGATCAAGCCCTGCAAATATGTTATCAGCTGCCTTCCTCTGTCTCTCTTTCCTTCTATCTGGCCAGTCAGTATCAGGTTTTCCAGGCTCTCCTTTCTCATTGCGTGTCCTAGGAATTTCAGTTGTCTCTTCCTGATGCTCAGTATCAATTTCTTTGTTGTTGCCATTCTTTCCAACACCTCATCGTTGTTTGCATGCTCAGTCCACGATATCAGCAGCATCCTTCTGTAGAACCACATTTCCGCTGCTTCCCGTTTTGTCATCATTTTCGATAATATTGTCCAGCATTCACTGCTGTTTTGAAGAACTGACATCACGTAGCAATCCAGCACTCTTTTCTTTGATTCTAGTGAGATTTTCCTGTGTTAGTACTTTGCTCAGCTTCGGAACGCGTCTTTTGCCATGCCAATTCGCCTTCGGATCTCCGTGTCGCACTTTCCATCACCTGTTAGAACACTTTCTAGGTATTTAAATTTTTGTACTTGCTTGATACTGGTATCCCCAACCTGTATTTGGCATTTTGGGTTGTACCCTTTGCTGATGACCATGCACAGTTCTCTTAAAGTTTATTTGGAGTCCCTTTTTGTCACTCTCCACCGCTACCTTCTGTATGAGGTCTTGTAGTTTCCTTTCCGTGTCCGCAATAATCACTGTATCGTCTGCATACCTTATGTTTTTCAAGCTATGGCCTCTAATAACAAATCCTGACGTGTCATCTAGGGTCCTCAAAATATTTTCGCTGTACAGGTTGAACAAATCAGGTGAAAAGATACATCCTTGTCTTACGCCTCTTTCTATCTTTGTAAATCTACTGAGATCGTTACCTGTTTGTATGCAGGCCGTTTGCTGCCAGTAGAGATTCTTGATTACTATTATGTCATTGCCGAAAATGTTGAGGCTGCCGAGCATCTCCATCAATTCTTCGTGTCGTATCTTGTAAAATGCCTTCGATTAGTCAATGAAGCATAGGTACAAGTCTTTCTTCATTTGTATTGCCCTTTCGGAGAGCATCCTAATCATGAATATGGCGTTCCTTGTTCCATTGTCTTTGACGAACCCGCACTATTCCTGCCCTATCTCTGGCCTGATTCTGCTTCTCGCTCTATTCATCAGGATTCTGGCAATTAGTTTTGTAATGTGACTCATTAAGCTGAGAGTTCTATGTAGTTCGCACTCGTTTGCACCTGGTTTCTTCGGCAGTGCTATAAATATCGATTTGCATAGGTCGTCTGGTATTATTCCGCTGGTATAAATTTCGTTTATTGTGTCGGTAATTTTTTCTATGCCATATTTTTCTAAGGCTATCAGCAGCTCTATCACTATGCTGTCTGAACCAGCCGCTTTTTTCTGTTCATTTTGGCCATTGCAGTTTCTACTTCGGATTTTTGTATTTCCGGTTCATCCATCTCCTTGTGTATTCTCGGTTGTTCTCTCTTGTCGTAAAAAAGTTCCCTTATATATTGTTCCTATCGCCGGAGTATATGCGGGAGGTAAAAAAAACGAAAAAGAGGTCGGTTTAATACTAAACAAACACCAGGCTCTCGATAAGAATGGTGAAGCCCGAACCATCGCCTTGGATATCGCTAAAACATTCGACAGAGTATGGCATGCCGGCCTTCTACGGAAACTGCGAAGCTATGGTATAACTGGACTTTTGTTGGACTTAATCCGGTCATTCCTCTCTAACCGCACACTGAAGGTGGTATTAAACGGACATGACTCCCAGAACTACTCTACAAACATGGGTGTAACCCAGAGCTCTATCCTAGTTCCGCTCTTTCTAATCTATATCAATGATCTCCCCGATATCATAAGATCACACGTAGGCATGTACGCTGATGATACCACAGTTTACTCTCGCCTAGATAAAAAATCTGGTGTTGGTGACAAGGCGAACCTCGCTGCCGAGCTTGAGAAGGAATTCCAATCCGTTGTGGATTGGGGTAAGAAATGGCTCGTAAAATTCAATTCTTCCAAAACGAAGCTGCTGTCAATTAACCACCACAGACAACCGCACCTCACCCCCATTAGCATGGAACAGGATTGCCTCCCAGAGAGTAAATCACTACGCCTGCTTGGCCTGACACTCTCAGTGGACCTCTAGTGGATTGACTACGTCGAATCCATTGCTAAATCCGCAGCTATAAAAGTCGGCTCTCTGTGCAGAACCCGGAAATTCTTCCCGCCTGAATCTATCCTGCAATTATATAAATCCACCATCCGCCCGTGTATTGAGTACTGCTGCCACATCTGGTCAGGTGTCCCTTCTATTCTCCTCGGGGTTCTTCACAAAATACAGCGAAGAATCTGTAATGTGATTGATACCGACTTGGCTGACCGCCTGCAGTATCTCTCTCACCGACGTGATGTGGCATCCCTGTGCCTCTTCTATAAATACTTTCATGGCTTCTGCTCTGACGAACTTAAATCGCTGGTGCCTCCTAGATGTGAATTTGCATGAGATACTAGATTGGAAACTAGTTCCCACCCTTTTACAGTAGAACTGATGAAACATAACCGCAATTTCTACTCCAACAGCTTCTTTCCTCGCATTTCCCGCCTGTGGAATTCCCTACCGCATGCTTGCTTCCCCGACGGCTACAACCTCCAGGAGTTTAAATGTAAGATCAATATACACCTCCTAACACACTAACTCACTCCCACTCTCTCCAACTCTCACCCTATGTACATCCTAAGTCGTCTATCACCCTCCTTCTGACATTTCCTATACCCAATATACCCAATCCCTCTATGTAACCCCCTGCGCTATAGTTGCAGTGGAATGCCTTGCTTGGGGTGACACAATTAAAAAAAAAAAAGAAAAAAGTGAATAAATGTGTTTTTGGATACTGTCAGCTTTCAGAGCGAGTCCTCTTGGTTAAACTGCGGGGAAGGCTCTTCAATATAGCTATTATAGTAGTTTATGCGCCGACAATTCAAAGTTCGGATGATGAAATAGAATCTTTCTATTCAATACTCGATAGTGCCAAGGCCCAGTACAAAAGCCAATAAATTAGGATTATAATGGGGGACTTGAATGCCAAGGTAAATAAAGATAGAGAAGGAGACACGAACGGCAACTTTGGACTAGGGGAACTCAAGGAACGAGGAGAAAAATGGGTCCAGTGGTGCTCTGCCAATGACCAGGTAATTACTAACACCTGGTTCGAAGAACTTACGACGTTTATGGACATACATAACTAGACTACATAACTATAAACAAGAGATTCAGGAATGCGGTGGTCCAATTCAAAACATACCCAGGTGCCGACTGCGGAAGTGACCACGTCCCGGTCATCTGCAAACTAAGGTTTAAAATTCGAAGACTGAAGAAGCCCAGCACATCACAAAGGCTGCAATACGATATGCTAGAGAACGACCTCACCCTGCAGAAAGAATACAATAACAGCGTGAGAAAGAAATGTGAAGAACTTTTGGAAAATGCACTCAAAATTGGATTCACTAAAAGAAGCGATGGTGACCTCATCAAACAACATAGCCCCAAAGGAAATCCGACGCATAACACAAAACGAGTAGATGACCAAAGAGATCCTCCACTTTCAAAGGAGACAAAAAATAACGCCAAGACATGGAGCAGAGTACAAGAAACTTCACAGGGAGATAAGGAACAAATGCAGACAAGCCAAAGAGGAATGGCTCAACAACAAATGCGCAGAAGTAGAGAGATTGAGCAGGACCAACAAAGCAGAGATGTATAAAAGAGATAAGACAACTGACAGGACAAAAAACCTGCTCCTCAACAGGATGCATAAAATCGAAGGATGGAACAATCATATTAGAGAAAGAGCAAATATTCTAGAAGAAAAATACACAGATTATAATCTAAATTAAAACTGTCAACGTAAAGTATATTTTTTACGAGGAATACATTTATTTTAGTGTGTAATCGTATATTTGTTTACGA